>JAQFYT010003395.1:0-10820 GCA_034694925.1 Ceratophysella denticulata | reverse complement strand
TCTATCTCACGTATTATTAATAAAATATTAGCAGATGGATCTCCGCTTTCACTTAGTCTGGAAGTATCCTCTTCCCAGCGCAGGATCATCTGAATCGTTTTAATGAAGACAGGGATCTGGGAGTATTAACGCTAATGATGTGGAGGGCACAGATACAAGTGGACCAGAAAATATAAAATGATTTGGAAAACAGAGGGTATGAAAACTAATATTCTGTGGGAAGCTAGTGCACGGATTTTTCTGTCTCGTTCTTCGTCGGTCGTTTTGTCCTGGGTATGTTCTGGAGCGGAGGTTGAGTGAGAAATTTGATCGGGTTTATTTAGTTGTCTCTCGTCGTCGTTGGGTTGGGATTAGGTTTTGAGAGCTTTCTTTGAGTAATTGATTTGAGGCAAGGGAAAGGAGTCGGAGAAAGAATATAATGAGGAGAGACTTGTGGATGGTTTTTGTGTGTCTGAAGCACGCCTCCCGTAGGCCATGTTTGAGGCCCAGCTGACAAGGGCGAATCGTTTCGCGTCGTTGAGAAAGATGCTGGATTGGAACAGAAGAGTTGAGCCCCTGGGAGACCATTGACAGGCGGATCGGAAGGTATTAGATACCCTCGGAGCGAGGTCTAGGAGGGAATTCACACACTATTATGTGGAAGATGACGAGAGCGAATTGAATTTCAGCAACCCCTCAGCAGGACCCTTCTCTCCAATTCCCCTCTCTCCCGGGTCCTATAGGATCTCTCCATTCAATTTTTCAAACGTGTTTCAAATCTCTTCTATTATGGACCTGCCAACTTTGGTTTTGTTGCACGGATTTGGAGACTATAACTCTGTCACAGGGACTACCCCTCCTTCCAACTCAAAAGCTCGAACTAACTTATTGTATTGGTAGTACCGTGACATGACACAAAATTTGCTCAAGGGATTGCTTGTCCATATACTGCTCTTGAGGACTTGAGTTTCTTTTTCATTCTTAATTCCGATGAACGCATTGAAAATTTAATGGCCTACACGAGAAATGGTTCTCGTTCTATGCCGGAGACAAAACTTGGCCGTAGGCAGCAGAGTCCAGAAATATCACGGGTATAACGGACACTTATTTTCATGTTAAAAGTATAAACCTGAACAATTTCAACAAGCTGTAACTGCAAGGGGTATTTGAGCTAATCACAAGAAATGAATAACGATACTCCGTGAGCCACGTCATATAAAATTCCTATCAAATAAAAAGCGGATTGTGAACAGAATTTGGTCACCTGGGATAGGCAGTATTTTATATTAAGTGGTATTTACTTTTACGCGGTAATTAATTATATGGAAGCAGTTTCCCACATATGATACAATAATCTCTAGGATTAGTTTGAGTGAATAAGTTGTTATCAGACTACTTTACAACCACCGTACAACCTAAAACATGACGCATAACGCATAGTTGATTGATATAAATGTTGAAAGATAAGAATTCGGACTACAATTACTATTGCACTAAATACAAACTAGAATTGGTTTGTACTTTGGTATATTGCAGCGTCATATCAGAATCAGCCTCTTAATCCGGGTACAAATTTGGAATCAGGACGTTGGAGCCATTAAGGTTCAAGTGGAGTATCACTTCGTTGTGAGCTCATTGTATAGTTGGCAATGATCCCTAACTCTTATTATGTTCCAAATTACTTTTTGTTCTCTGGGCAGTCCTTCAACCACTCAATCTCAGCTATGGAGTGCTAAATTCTACAGCTCTTGGCTGAGTACCGGAGGTCTACTTGAGCTGAGCTCAATAGAATCTTGTCTCTCATAATATTCATAAAGAACATTGCACCAGGAACTTGGTGCTAGGGCTATAAGCCTTTTGATTTTCAAAATAACAAAGGCTGCTTGTCCCGGGTCTGGTCTTGGTTCAGACCTGACTTCCTTCTTTCAAAAGTTGGAAGGTTGCTGTTCCTGAAGTGGAGATTATGACGAGGATAATCAATAATAATAATATGAATATGATTTCTCCCCTCTCCACTTCACTCAATTTCTAAAAACAGAAGTGCAGTTGCAGTGAATAATTTATTCAGAACAATTTTGGTTCCTCAGCAATATTTTCATCTATAGACGCATAAGTTCCCGTTTTAGTTTCCCACTGAAATCCATGCGGTTTTTCCGTACCACTCACTCCTGAAAGTCCTGAATAAAACCTTTATCCCACTAATGGTGTGTTGTGGACTCGTAATATTGTGTCAATCTTTTTCCCTTCCATATTTTTTTTACTATTTGAGATGAGAATATTACACGAGTCTTTGAAGATGACTCTTCTGGTTGAGTTCACATTTAGAGCTTGGTAGAGCAATCAAAGTGGCGGTGACTCTATCAAGAGAGTACAGAGTACATATGTATAATAACAGCTCATAATGAAAAGACGAAAATAAAAAGCACTGTTGTTCTCCTTTTTTTTCTTTTCTTGCCTTGAAACCAAAAACCAACTCATGCGAGCGTGCCTCGCTGACTTACCGATAAGTGTATGGCTTAAACAAAGTATTAAACCGCTATGATTTTTTGAACCACGACGCGGCGTCCTGGTAGATCCGAATAACAGCCCTCATTCCTATGTGTCTCATCCTCATCTCAATTTTCGTCAATTCTGTTTTGGTGGCGACGGGTGTTACGGTCCATGAATACAACAGCTCTTTTAAACTTTTTGCGAATTTAGTTTCTTCCTGGTTCTGACAGTTGAGTTGAATTGATAGAAGTCAGAAATCGAGCTGAGATTGGTTTAAGACAAATATATATGGCTTCTCGATAACCTGAAAACTTGGCTTTCTCCTTAAATCAAAAAAGTTTTTGCATGCTCACTTCTATTTTTAGTTTTATTGTGTAAGCCTTAGGTATTGTTGACTACGTAGTCCCGAGTCGTGAACAAATGTCTTGTTTATTGTACTCACATATTGGATGTCAATCTACTGGATGAATCTAACAGGATAGGAGTTTGACTTGACTTTCTTTTTGTTTAGGAACTGAGCTTTAGAAAGAAATGTTTTCCTGTTGATCTTTTAGAGCAATACTTTTTAGTTTTCATTTACCGCAACACAAAGAGAGCTTTCCAACTTTTTTTCTCGTCCCTTTCTCTTTCAACTCGGCTTGTTTTGCAGGATGTTTTGGCTATCGATCATCCATCCCTGTTAAGCAAATGCCACTACTGCTGCGTTAGTATTGAATGGTCTGGTTTGGTTTAGTTTCCAGTAAACAAACGGCTGACCATGGCGAATGTGCGAGGTCTTCCTGACTGATATTTTACTGCGATTTGACTGATTTTCAATGTGGTTCCCGTTGAAGACTATTCAGGTTATTTCAATCCAAGTTGAAAGTTTATAATTTGTGATCTTATTTTACGCGGAAAGAATGCAGGAAGGAATTTGTGGTTGTAAAATTGTAAACGTATTTTGACTTTTGACGTATCAGATAACGATTAAATGTAACCCGTTTCATTCTGCTAAGACTTGTGACAACTCACATTAACTAAATCGATACAATTATTCGTATAATTTTCGAATTGTCGCCTTGTATTTTAAGTGTCTGCATTAATCTTATGTCTTTTTTTTACTCAAGTCAAGATCAGTCACCAGTTGTCAATAGTACACTCGAATACCTTTCTCAAACTAAATTGCAGAATAAAAATAAATGTTAGGTACGTGAAGAACTGGCAACTGAGGGATCACAGAATACATGGTTTATTTGGTCCGACTTAACTTAACCTAATATAGTCAGTGATAACATGATCTGACCTAAAAATTTTGTGCGCTTATTTTGTTTGCCTTGTGTGCGATATGTTTTTGGCAACACCTTGCAGATTCCATTCCTGATAATTCTTTACATTTCTAAAAAAAACTTGACGACCTGAACAATAACTCATGTAAGGTGCATTTGATCTGGTATAGTAAAACTCAAGTGGTGGTGGTGGTCTTAATTTCAAGTGCTAAGTCCATCCGTATTTGTGTAGGGAGTTTACAGTTTACCTTGCCTTCACATTGGCTTTTTCTAGCTAATCTAGAAAAGGAGAAACAGTAAAGGAATTTTGGTTTTGTCTAGAGCTGAGTAATCATTATTATCAGTATGAAATCTTAAATACATTTATTAGAACACGGCAAGTTGCTTGACGAGATTAAGGTTGTTTCATAAAATTGTTTTTTGTGTGTTTTTCCTCACAAACGTCGTTCTTTCTTTTTGTTCTCGGGATGTGGTTGTTTCTAACTAATGTGCTGCCTGGACTCACACGGTATTCATCCAGGCACTTCTTCAGTTGATGTCGTCCTCATCTCTCTCCTAGCTCAGAACTTTAGGACAAGTATACGGATGTTTTTTTTTCTTTATATCCGAAGGCAGTTAGGTACACATCTTTCATCAAAGTCCTCCGTGTTGGAGTTATGAAGAAGACGAGGAATTCTCTCGTGTCCTCGTGAGAACCCAAACATTACAAACGCTCTCCGACAAGCTGAATCCTTCTATTACTACACATTTTTGGAATACCAAATTCCTCCCGCATTCTGTATCTGTATGCCTCTATCCAGCTTCATACCGGTTGTATCTGTATTACATGGATATGCCTACGTTTATTAGTGTTCCTACGGCGAATAAGTGGGCATCCAGTATAATAATCCTTTCCTTCTCTACATATTAGCTTTCTACAAGAGAATAATAACATTTCATGAACTGTAGGTACAAGTCTATCTGCTTCCACTCCACCCAATATGTACGTTGAGTAAAAGTTTATTATTTGTGCCAAACGAGATCTATCCTAATCCTAGATAAAATCACCTAATTGTAAGCAACTGTTGCAAAGCGAGAGAGCATGACTTTAAACTAGTTTTAACTTTGAAATGTATTTGAATTCTATTTACGACGATTATGTACTTAACTGACCAGTCACCTTCGGAGGACAATACAGAGAATTCCGATTTTTCTACAGCTATTAGTAAAACTTTTAATATAAAAATAGACTTGGACTGTGAAGAATTTTGAGCTTTAGTTTTGTCAAAAATTTAAATCGGTTTGCAAGTTTTGAAAGATTCTGTTTAATGTCAACAGTTAGTTATCATGGGTACTTGACCTTAGCCGTTTTTTGTAGGGACCGAGAAAATAACTCTTGACTCGTTGAGTGTGACTCCGTGACCCCTACTTACCCCATCTTCGAGTTTGTCCTTACTTTTGCCGAGAAAAGCATAGTAATTTTATAATATGCTGTTCCTATCATATATCATCATAATAAAGTAAATGATTTGAATATTAAAAATTAAAATCGAAAACTGAGAAATCACCTTTGAACAAGCTAAGCAAATTCCAAATCTGAATAATTATAATTTTAATGCTATACTGAAATTGAATACTCGGGAACGGGAAAGATGCTCAAGTCTCCTTGCATTCATTTAACCTTGCACTGCCTAATTTTAAGAGCCAAGAATCTCAAAACCAGTGATTTTATTTGAAGTGCCTAATTAATTGCCTGTTAATTATTCAACCATGACTGTGTTGTTCCTTTTTCCTACAACGGTTTGTAGCTATGAAGTATTTAGTATTTTTCAGAACTCGTCGGGCTTGAATGAATTCTGTTTTTATTCAGTCGTAGTTATAAGTATCTTATTAGGTCCAATCCTCAACTTCTGTTAATAACTACGACTGTGTTGAGAACAGGCTGCCCATACAGTTGACATGGGTTAGCCTAAGTTGTAACTTTTGTATTAGCGTACCTGGTATAATCTGTATGCTATAGATCAGAAACAGCTACCGTTTATTTAAATGAATCTTTTATCGCTTCTGGCCGGACCATAGCAAACATTGACAGCTGTCAGCCATCAAGACGAAAGTTAGGATTCGGATGGGCCAGGGGATTCTGGCTAGCGCTAGATCCATGCTTGGTCCTGGTTTAGGATTTAGATTCAGTTTAGTCACAGTGTTTTTTTGAATTTTAATAAAACGAACGCCGCTGATGCTGAAGTGGTCCTTGGCTCATTAGAATGGAAGGTACGTACGTTCCGGAGTAGCAGCAGGAACAGGACAATGAGTGAAGTGGAAGATAGTGTTTGAAAGATGAGAAGCTGATGCCGATCCGACACGGATATGGATTCTGAGCCGAGGTCAAGGAAGAACGGAGTAAATTGAGGACTTGAGATAAGGCTCGACTGATGAAGGAAGGTGACTGTTGTGACGAGGAACTTGTCAAATTATCAGTTGAGTGGGAATTCATTCCGTTAGCGCGGTTCATTCTTGAAGAGAGATTGAGTTAATAGGTTGGATAGGGAAGGTGTCTAAGTGGTGGCGTACACCTAAGCTCAAGTGGACAGCAGTGACTGGACGGAGAACTGTAGCCATTAGTCCTTATCCGTGGTAAAAGTAAAGTGGCCGGACAGGACAGTTTAAGTGCTCCTCTAATGGGCTCCCAGACAGCGGTCTTCACTAAAGGGATCTGTATTTCGGCGAGTTCTAATTGTTTCACTATGAGCCGAAATGGACATGAACTGCTACTTCTTTTTTTTTTTTTTTTTCTCTCCTGGGGCGACCTCAATCATGATTGTCAAGTATCGACTGGGACTATTATTCTTATTAGGCGGCACACATTGTCTTACCTGCCGCCCCAAACGGCTAGGCTGGATAAGCCGATCCAGGTATATCAGAGAGAGAGAGAGAGTAGGACCAATTTCCAGAGCCCATTACGACAATCTCCCTCACGAGCTTCTGAAATGTTTAAGTTGCGGACCACACGCGGTAGTCCCAATTCCCTATTTGTTAACCCATGTAAAAATGGCTTAAGGTTTGAAACAGTCAGATGCTTTTAATCTTCTTATGAGCTCCGCTTCAAGTGGAGAGCCGCCGTATTTGGCCACTTTCGATAAACATCTGTCTTCATGTCAGCACAACAGTCGCCAAGTTCCCATTTATACACACAGGCTTACTTACTTTAGCTTATTGTAAATATAAACTACAACATCAGCATTCAGCATCCACCATCATTCCCATATAGTTATAGTCTGTTAACTATGTTTCTTAAACAATGTCCTGTCACAACCTCGTTGTTGTGCAAATCGGGAATGAAATTGATAGCAGCTTAGGCACAACAGCTCTCAACTCTACTGCATAAGTGCTTACATGTAGTTGTTTACGAAGATGCAACCACTTTTTCTGCTTGCTTGTTCGTTTTGTTCGAACTAATGAGCCGGTCTGCTTTTTTTGCCCCAATCAGAAATAACACTTGGCAATGAGTTTACAGAGGTGTTCCGAGTAAGATCATCCTATCAGATCAGGGAAGATCTAAGCCAATGCAGTTAAAGAAATAAAGCTTTATTTGATTTGGATTACGTTCAGGAAACTATATTTTGGCTGGAGTTAGTAGTCAGCGTCTAATCAAAGCTGTGCATTTGGGATTATTTCGTACATTGAGAACTTGTAGGAGTTAACCGGTTGGAAGGTAGGCAGCGCGTTGCAGAGGAGTGAGGCTGAGTGTACACTATGGGTGTACGTCAAATTGCGGACAACAATGGGTTGTCGGATTTGTGTATATTTAGATGTGTGTTTAAGGGTGACGTGTGAGGAGACAAGACAAGGAATTCTTAAAATGACTGATTACGATTCCATTTCATCCCACCAGTTGACACGGCTCAGTGTGTCTCTTCTGTGTTGAACAGAACTTGTTGAGAGTGTCACTAGGCCTCTTTCCTTCTTTCTTCTCCTAACTACAAAAAAGATCAGCAAGTAAACCACGAAATCTTCCTTTTGTTAACGATTGGGATGGAAGATGAGACTATAGTCCGCTTAAGTTTGCTCAAATGACAGCTGAAAAGTATCTTGAGACCAGACTGTCTTTTTTAAATATCCATTGTATGTTAATGTGATTGAAACTCGATGTCTCGCGTCCTTGCTGCCTTCTGCTCCCCTGTTTATTGTATCGTTTCAGTAGCTCTCTTCTACTTTGTTAACCCTCAACAAACAGGGAGTGAAAATACATAACATTTCAATTGTTTCTTATGTTAGTATTCTTCAACTCCTCTTTTGAATTTCAATTAAGAGCTTAGCAAAAAAAACCCATCATCTCTGATCGTAGATAACAATGTCCCTGAATAATGAACACCAACGTCACTTTCCACCTTCACATTCAAGTCTGCATTAAAAGTTAGTAGAACCATATGCATTCCTGGACCCTAAATAGATTCATACTCCTAATCCTACAGACATGATCTATTGATCTCCCTTAAGGTAGTTATTATCAGCACAATGGTATTTTATGGATATACCACATCAATTGGTTTCCCATTTAGTTATTTTAGGTTTACTAACTAGTTCGGGTCAGTTGCGGAGTTTGGATATTGTAGATATCATAAATGAAGGAATCGGAATAGAGTTAGGGTATTATGGGTATTAGCATTAACTAAACTTTGTTAAACTACCGTGTTCTTGATGGAAGAGGAATGAGAATGAGGTATGGAAGGCTAATTTGCAAAATGTTTGCCCTCAACATCGATGTACAATGTTGTGTGAAGAGATTGAAGAACCGTTCAGTGAAAGTTCAAGCAAGACCGAGAATGTTTTACCTAGTCCTTCAATCAGGAATCCGAACACCTAGAGTTTTGAATATACGACTTTCTCTCATGCGCTTGTGTTTGTATATGTGAGTTTATCACTGACTTTGGACTAACGAAGACAAACCTTAGATTAAAATGATAATTGTTGACATTTATTCCAACTTTGTCTATTAACATTTTAATTTTACATGTAATTTGGTAAGGAGAGACGATAATAAATATGAATTGAAATTGAAAGCCTGGCTTCTTCACCACGCTACGATTTGCTGGTCTGTTGTACAAGTAGCTTATGATTACGATACAATGATGCTATCTATGTATTCTCAATCCAAATCCTAATAGCATGGCATTGGAGTTGTGTAAAGCTGAAATAGAAGAGTACAGCGAATCAGCCAACCACCACCGCACCACCGGCAAATGCATCAAGAAACCCTCTGCTCCATCTATGCGCTGAGGCGTGATCCATTTGAAGAGGCTTCATTCCTTTTTCTTTCCCAAACCAGTTTATTTCTTTTCCTCTGGGGATAAATGCATTTTTTTGTTATTTTTAACAATACTAATTAATATTAAATTAGGAAGATTTCAATGTTTATGGTCTAATATTTAATACTGCTATAAATACTTGCCGCATTATCCTGGACTTACCTTTAGTGCCCCCGAAAACAGATTTTCTCCACACAGTCACGTTCTTTTCAACGCTGCAAATTTTCTTTCATCGATACATACATTTTTAGTTGCTGTTATTAAAAACTCACATGGGTGCTTCATGAAAACACTGGGATTCCAAACACTTTGCATTAGGTTAGGATGCATTTGGACCAGAAGGTATGATGAATGATAAAATAAATTATGAAATATGGCATAACTGCAGTAAATTCGCTTGGGTGTAATTGACATAGAAGTTAGTACGATAATTGCATATTTTTCAAAGATTGACTGATTGACTAAAGATTGGATTCGAGGTGATTTGCACTGTTCATTACACCTCGTACGTTGTACAAATTCCGGATGCATTGAACTATTTAGTGCAGGCGATCTAATTTCTATGTACCAAACCCAATATCTTTTTCTGCTCGCCAGCTTCAGGTTAGGGCTATTCAGTGTGTGATTGTTATGTGATAAATCACAAAATGGACTCAAGAAACAGCCAAGGAAGTTAGAGTAGGTTTGGGGTATATTCTTTTGAAGCGTATTTGTATTCATTCAATAAATACCACCTATCATTCCCTCGAACGCGAACGGATTCCTATTGTTCAGATTGATACGGTTTTTGGGCTTCTTTTGTTTGACTAACCATATATTTTTACGTTGGACCTTACGGATTTCAAGCTCGGCCTTTCATGGTGGCAACAGCGAAACTCAAAGAAGATTGAAATCCCGTAAATGGGTAGTGTCATGGCAGGCTTGTATAAATGTAAATTGTGTTTAAAACATCGCGAATAAATAAATAAATTGACACTTTTATTTTTCATCTGTTCCTGTGTTTCGGTTATTGCAACATAACAGTGTTGGTGTTGATGTTGATGTGATTAACTGGAACCTTTGTCCTTCGCAAAATATAAACGTATTTTATTTTACGATACTTGGATCAGGCTCGCGATCGCGATAATTGAATGAAAAGAGGGTTGATGTTTCCAGCATGTCCAGCTAATTAGGGCGAATATTCAGTAGGGCAAAAACTAACCAGGGCGAAAGTCGTAACGGCTAAAATCATTATGGCGAAATGAAATAGAACAAGAACAGCTCCAGTGAAAATTGTAGGGCTGAATTGCATTCTTTATTCGGGCGAAAATCGCCAGGACGAAAACTTAAAAGAGTAAAATATGTAAAAGTGTAATATTCAGTATGGTGCAAATTAAGCCATCATGGCTAATTTTATACATTGTAGCTCCGGTTTGGAAATGTTTTGTAAATTTCCATCATACTTGAACCTAATTATAACTTATTTTGATTGAAGTTAACTTATGTTTTTAAAACTATAGCTAGGAGTTTGCAGCAGAGAATAGTCGTAATTGAACAAAGTTTTCGGGGGTTTCGTTTTCTGAGTTCAGAAACGGTTGAGTTAGACTTCATGACTTCATGTGAAGTACATTTTTGATTTTTATTCCCAAATGATTCATTTTTACAAAACTCAAAGTTGAACCTAATAAAGGTAATGTTTGATTTTTCGTTTAAAAACATGACGAATCAAAATCAAAAATGTACTTCCCATTAAATCTAAGTCAATTGTTCCTGATAGCAGGAAACGAAACTCGGAGTCTCGACGTTAATCACAGACGACGTT
>JAQFYT010003394.1:0-10821 GCA_034694925.1 Ceratophysella denticulata | reverse complement strand
TATTTCCGCGGCCCTCATTTAGCGTAGTTAGGGCGCATTAGGTCAGAAGTCAGTCGTGGTTCTGGTGACCTCGACTTTAAACATATTTTTAACTGTTTTAGTTAAATTTTGAGTCCCAAAAAACTCTTTTTTGTTAACTCCATAAAAAAGTGCCTACCTACTCATCTTGGACTGGCGGGGTAACAACGCCCCCGTCCAACATCACCAATTCTCCACCACGGAGAAAACCGGGCACCTGCCCACCATTCTGCAACATCATTCCGCCGCTGGCGGAGCCTGGAGCCCACAACTCCAGTAATACGGTCCGGTCGGGTCCGGACCAGTCCGAGTTTTCGTCGGACTTCATCCTGCCCACCATAGCGGCAGATTCAAGTTATACAGTCCGGTCGGGTCCGGACTAGTCCGAGTTTTAGTCGGACTCCATCCTGCCCACGACAGCGGCAGATTCATCCGCGAGCCTCTTACCTGCACTCGCCCATCAACATCTACTTCTGGTGCCTGGAATTTCCCCAATACCAGAGCAGAAGTTCCAAGGAGACTCCAGCAGCAGCACCTTCATCCTCACCCACAACGCTCCCACTGGAGCCAACGAGGGACAGACCAAGGTGCTTGGTGGTTGGGTCGTGCCCCACCTTGGTCCGAATCCAGGTCGTCCAGGCGGTCAAGGCTTAGGCCTGGGAAGGCTCCAAACCCAGCGTTGGAGCCGTAAGTACACTCGTCACAGGCAAAATAATATTTAAAATATTTTTTATGTGTCCCTGCCCCGCATACCTGGCCTGTGGAGAGAACGGTCCCACATTCTCGACACAGGTCACGGGCACGAGATGCAGCACACCAATTGGTATCTCGTGGGACCGTACGTATCCCGGTGACGTGGACGAAGGAGCGTAGGGCCTATCGCCCTATTGACTACCTTGTCACGTTCGTCCAAACCCAAGGCCCCGGCCCACCATCAGGCTGAAGACAGCAGCGTTCAGCAACAGCCACGAGCATTGTTGTGGTCCTCGCACCACTCCGACCAGTACCGAGCTGGGAGTAGTGGCGCACTCCTGTGATCCAGTGTCTAGGAGGCGATGAGGTACTGAGGAGGAGGAACATCTCAACAACAGGTGTCTGGAACACGCATCCTCGTGTTCCCAGCACCCAACGCATCACCCGTGTGCCCGTTGACCAGGGTATGCGGGAGGGAAGCCATCAGCCCCACCCAACATCGGTCCGAGCAACCACCAGTGTTGCCAAATCGTGCAACCACCAGTGTTGCAAAATCCTGCAACCACCAGTGTTGCCAAATCGTGCAACCACCAGTGTTGCCAAATCGTGCAACTTCCAGCGTTGCCTCATCGTGCAACCAACAGCGTTGCCATATCGTGCAACCACCAACGTTGCCAAATAGTGCATCCTTCCGGCGTTGTCACATCGTGCATCCATCCAGCGTTGCCATACAGTGCAACCTTCCGGCGTTGCCAAATCGTACATCCTTCCGGCGTTGCAACATAGTGCAACCTTACAACGTTGCCACATCGTGCAACAGACAACGTTGCCAATTCGTGCCAGCACCAAATTCATCTGGCACCCAAATTCAACATCCGTGACACGCACCCTATCATCGCGTACTCCCGTCACGTCATTGCTACTGACATCCATCGCCAACACAACTTGGTACCTCGGCTCGATCTGTGCCGTAAGCAAAAGCTGAAAATCAATTTGGTCAATAATCTTATTTAAGTGAGACCATCAGTGATTTTCTGTGCTTACCAGATCCATCACCTTACCAAGTGGCTCATGTCAGAAAACAGCAGCAGTGAGCAACCCTTGCTCACCATGGTCTTCAATACATTTCCCAATCCGTCGTAGTTCTGGTGACAACGACTGGAAAACAATTGAAGACAGCAGCTCTCATGCACAACATGAGTAGCATCCGGCCAAACTCAACAACAGTATCCCTGTTGTGCCAGGTCCGCATTGCCCATGTGGATTCCATTATCGTTATGGGTGAAAGTTGAGTCCTTTCACCAACCCATAACACGGCCCGACTCAGCAACAGTATCCCTGTTGTGCCATTTCCACATTTCCCATGTGGATTCTATCGTCGTGGGTGAAAGACGAGTCCTTTCACCAGCCCACAACACCAACACGAGCAGCAACGCTAAATCCAACCTTCTAGTTTGGATTTTCACTGCTCTCCAGGAACTCATCATCGCCGCTACGTTCTGGCTCTACACCCCAGTGGGACTGGGTTCCAATGCCACTGCTTCCGGCTCTACACCCCAGTGGGACTGGGTTCCAACGCCACTGCTTCCGGCTCTACACCCCAGTGGGACTGGGTTCCAATGCCACTGCTTCCGGCTCTACACCCCAGTGGGACTGGGTTCCAATGCCGTTACATCCGGCTCTACACCCCAGTGGGACTGGGTTCCAATGCCGACTCCACCGGCTCCTACCGCCAATGCTATTGGCTTTCACCACCTCTGCTCCTTCTTCCCCAGTCAACATCAACACATTCATGAACCCATTTAGGGTTCCTGGGTCTGGAGTATGTTCGAGTTTGTTTAGATGTATTTAGGCTAAATTGCTATTTACATCATTCTAAATATTTACAACAAACTCTGCGTTATAACAAGTTTATAGTGACCCCCTCTATTGTAAGGTTAGTTCATTTATATATGAACATGTTAGCTTAACTGTGCATTATATTTAGTGCAAACCTGTACATGCATCCTGCTATGCTCCAACCTAACCTACCACATTCTACAACTAACGCTAAAACATATTTATTAGAATCTAAACAGGTGCCAAGTCAGACTTGTACACCTGCTTAGATTCACAACATACTTATATTCATCTCGATGTAAGGCATGTAAATGTGATATGTGCGGAAGCCTGGCAGCACCGACTCATAGCACGGCTATGGGGACGGCAAGGCAGCCTGGCCAAAGCACACATCACAATTCCACGTCATCTCACTTCACTTTTTGTAGCCATTCCACTAACACTTCCTAAATTAAAGGCACTTCCGGATCAGTTATTTCTGCTGTATTCCGCGGCCCTTATTTAACGCAGTTAGGGCGCATTAGGTCAGAAGTCAGTCGTGGTTCTGGTGACCTCGACTTTAAACATCTGTTATTGAATCATCTAATTCATCATCGTAAGTTCTCTCTGGCACTAGTTCAGGATCGCGCTCCACCACTGAACTATCGAAGAGGAACAACAAGACGGCGCACACATTTACCCATAACCTTTCACTCGGGTCACGGAGTGACTCATAAAAGGGGATTAATAACAATAAGGACGTAAGTTCTAGAAAAACTATAAGGAAATTGAAGGTTTTGTAATTGGAAATAAATAATGGACAAAATATTTGTCAAGTGGGCTATGCATCTCTTGGCATTATTTTCAATATCAGTGTTTGGATCTTATGACTACGGAAAAAACATACCAAACTTCCTGTATCAATGGTTTTTAATGGTAAATCCATCCCCTCCACTTCAGCTTTTTCTGCTGAAGCAAACAAATTCTGAAGTAGAGAATATTTCAGTTGATAATGCAAAAAAACTATTACAAGTCCGAATTATCAGTTTGGAATCTGCTGGGCAATTCTTATATCAGATACAATCTCGTATGTATAAAACGCTAGCTCGATTCAAAATCAAATATCAGTCTCCTATTCCGTAAGACCACACGACCAACCTCCAAAAAAATCCATTATTTTACCGAATAAATATGGACTGTCTAGAAGAGAAATGGAATAGAGGACGGGCGAGCAGAAATAATCATTAAAGCGGACTTTAAGCAAGATAGAGACGAAACCACAAGTTTTTCGACTTGTTCTTATGGGTATGTTGATTCCGCATACGAACGAACAACTTGTGACTTTCGCGAAAACAATGACACAACCAAGCAGCAATTGGAATACTTGTTTTATGATAAAACTTCAGCAAACAATTCGACTTTTCAGCAGTTCAAATGGCTATGGAGATTCGATTATTTACTTTACTTCAAGAAATCTTCCCGGAAGTGTACCAGACTTGGCTGGTTCTCGTAAAGGATAGCTTTGACTTATCTGCTCACGACCTCTTTATTTTTCACGACTGTGATTTTACGAATTGTATACCTGCAGAAGGCAGAGCGGAAACTATGGCAAATCTTGTGCTCGATGCTATGATGGAAAAATATGTTTTTTCCAAATTGATTTTCAACTGTGTTGATTGTAAACAATATAAATTAGAGCTCGAACAAATATCCATCAAACAAACACTTATACTTAAAATGTTCTTTTTTATGTTTTAGCAAAAAAATCAGATGCGGTGACGAATTAAGTGGAAGTATCAAGAAAAATACGTGCTGAAATTTTTGAAGGTGAACAATCTAAGGAAACCAGGAAACAGTTTGGTCCAACGATTAATATTGGAATTGTTGAAGCAGACGGCGAGATTATTGATAAAGCTCTACCCAAAAAAAGGGACAAAGTCTCATATTCTGAACTATAAATTCCAAAGTTTTTGTTGTAAATAAAATCATACATGGTTTCAGTGTAACAGAGTGAACAATCGATGAAAGTTTCTAAAGTTACAAAGCCAAATCGATGATGCGTAGATTCATCCCCTGATTCAATCCCTGAGCGGAAAAATACCCCACCCAAAAAAAATATTTAAACGTAAATTTAGAGGTTGTTGTAAACATTGCTTTAAATGTATTGTGGGGGTAGAGGGGATAACTTTGTCGCCATTTACTTGTGTAAAAATCGCCCACTTGTATTTCCAATCAACGCTGCGCTAGACTATGTAGGAACTAGTGCCAAGTTGGCGGCTCACAATGCCGAAATCCTTGCGCATAAGCTGAAAGTAAAGTTTAGTAAATATGAGGTTAGTATTAATTAAACCAAACTTGAATAAAAATCCTAAATCATTATGCAAAATTGAATTAGTGTTGTAATTTATTTTAGCTCTACATATTTGAAAATCATGTGCTGTCCACCCACCCACTATCGCTGTGGCAGTCGAGGAGAGTGATTATGATTCTGACGCTACGACTGATTCCCTAGTTTTATGGGAGGCAGAGCAAGTGATTCGGATTCGGGGTCTGAGCATAGTTCTGAGCCGGAGCATGCGTCTGTTGACACGGATTGGGAACCCATGCCCGGACCCGAATCGGATCACGACTATGCTCCGGAAAGTGATTATGATTCTGATTGAAGTTGGGACTCGACAAGCCTTATTGCAGATATAGGCTTCCTCCCAGGATTGTTTACACCAAAGAGACCATATCCTAATAGTGAGAGTGATGATGATAACATTTCTTAATATTTAAAGAAACCTAGGCGACTTGTATTTTCTGATTCTGATTCTGAATAAATCAAAACGCTGTTTTGTTTACCACCATTAAATCTTGTTGTTATGAAAGTTTCTATTTGAACTTTTCGAACTGATGGAGAGTCACTTGGCCCAATTTCATCCAAATTGGAACCATGCGTCAACTCTCGCTTCGCCACAACCTGACATTGTTAAAGGCATGTCGGCTCAAAACTTTGACATTGAAATGTTTGAAGAGGCCCCAGGATTAGAAAATCAAGCCAATGAGCCTATGTCCCAACTTGGTGAAACACCAACATTTAATTAACTCTGTTGATGTGACAATTCAAGCATTCATTGACAACCTTGAACATATTTTACTTCGCTTTGCCATGTCAAAATTTTTGTTGTATATTCATTACTCCGATTTAAATCCATACCTTTAAAAAATTCAATAGGGTGACTTGGTTTGCTACGGCTTCGCAACAGGGCGGCTTGGTTTGCTCAGGCTTGGAAACAGGGTGGTCAAACTCAGTATAATTAATTGTTAATTTTATTTTATCTCCAGATATGATGGATGCAAACATCTTCCACGACGTAATCCGAAACTTGAAGATCTGTGTAAATGAAGCCATCAAGATCAACTTTAAGAAAATGGCAGAAGTGTTCCGTCCATTTATTGAGACGTTGGAACACATGAGCCGTACTTGTTCTTTTGGTTATGATACAATTGAAAGGTATGTAATTCATCTTAAATACTTTAAAAATTATTATTATTATTGTTATTATTTAACATTTAGTATAAACTCAATTTTATTAGAGTTTTTGGAATATATCGACTGTGAGGAGGGGGAGGAAGAGCTTCCTGAGTCTAAAGGAGAGAACACTACCGAGAGCTCAACTTCTGAGACCTCAACCACATCAAACCACGTCGTCTGTTTAGACGAGCGGACAACTCATGCGCCACCCCAACCACAAGTTACTGCTACAGGTCAAGCTACAACACCAGCCTGTTCCCGACACACACGACGGGTACGACGGAAAGGAACTCACAGCAGACGTGTCCTGCCATATCAACGTGGTGATGGACAATCCCCACCCGCCGATAGATTTGTTGTTTAAATGTTCACTGCAATTTTATATCAATTTATTCTGGACTATGTTTGCTATGTAATGCAAAAAATACGAAAAGAATATTTTGAATAGTTAATTAGGCGGGCAACGTAGCGAGCGACCCGAGATGCTCCGAAGCAAAATTTCACTTTCACTTTTACTTTCCTTTCACTTTACTTAAAAAACTTCTAAGGATTTTTGACTTAGGGCATATTGACTTTTACTATTGGGCATAAGGTTTACTGGGCATAAGGTGCATTAGGTATAAAGTGAACTAAATCTCAGGGCCTAAACTGTTACCTGTGGACCCTTTACAAAATAACTACATGGTGTCTCAGTTAACCTTCATTTATCGCTCTCCGGGTCGCGCTCTCAACTGACTATCGAAGAAGAATATAGGTTAGACGTCGCTCACAATATCCCGGACCTGACCCGAGTCACGTGCCAAAGGCGGGAATATGACAATGGTCCTTCGAGAACGTCTTTTCTTTCGCTAACTTTAAAAAAAACGTGTGAAACCGAGAAAACCCAGTGACCTTTCCAAAAAATGTAGTTTTGCACAGCGACCGGAGGTCAAAAGATGATTCACTAGAAAACACCCCACTCATGTAGAGATTTATTTAGGTAAGAATGTTTTAAGTTATTTAACAATGTAGGCGACAAAATTTTGAGAGATTAACCGGTTAGATAAAGAAATAAAATTAAAAATTAAAGATCAGTTTACCTACATGCATACCCTTCTTACCCGCCCAGCTGACTTACCTAGCTTTATAAAAATCATACATATCGGCGTATGTTCTAAATATAGATACTCTGTTAATATTACTATTAAAAAATGAAGCCATTTCTTACTAACTGTCGAATAGCATAGTTAATAGATACGGTTAAAATATATTTTTAAGATTGTGACTTCCTGTTTAAAGTAGATCATACAGAAGTCGTCTGTCAATTTATTAGTCATAAGGCTAAGCCGTGATTTACCAATTCCATGCGGAAATTGGTGAAAGTAGTTTAGCCTCCAAAAAGCTTTAATTGTTTAGCGATACGATCTCTCCCATTGTGTAACTCAATGTCCAACCTTGCCGCAAGCCCCTGTTTATTTTTTTTGAAAGTTGTGTGATTGTTTAGTGTAAAATTAGAAATCGAGAGTTGTTTTTTGATAAGTTTTCGTTTGAAGTAAAAATGAGAAAATAAAGCAGTTGAAATTTGATTTTATGTTGGTCTCTTTGGGTTTCTGGTTATCTTTGCTAATACTACTCTCCATCTGAGATTAATTAGTGATTTGAGGTTAATTTTATAAGAACCTTGCCACGCCGCTAGCTATTATAGTTAGGATAGTGACAAGATAATCTACAGGAAAAAAGAACACACTCAGAATTAAGTAGTAACCGTGATTTGCTCCTCATTGATTGCAGATGAAATTGTTCCGGAACCCAAGACACACGAACAAGCCGAGCCGGACGTATCCGCAACCACATGGAACGAATCAACAATTCTTCATTGTACGTAGTATTTCAACGAGCTACTCAGAAGTCTCCTGTTACCAGTAATCCTCATCATGCTGTTTTCTATACACCACATCAAATCGCACTGTTTGGGACATATGCTAAGCATGCCCGGAACTCTCTGACCATGTATCGAAGTCCTCCTCGTCTTCAGTTTCACGCCGTATACAAGATCTCACGGAATTTACTTAATAGAAACCATTTAATACCCGAGTTTTGCTTTGAGGGACAGCCATACAACGGAGCGGTTGAACACCATATTCCATAACTACAACCCCGGATTGTAATCCGTCTATCGGAGAAAATACAACAATGTCAAACCATCTATGTGCAAGCTTTAATAGATTTATAATATGCTAATATGGGAAATGCCCATAGTATGGTCTTTACTTCACCCACACACGGTTTGCATATGTAGGGCGACTATGACAAAATTCGGCTCAAGAGAACTAGCCCAACACCACACTTTTGGCGGGTGTTCGAAAAACCAGATACCCAGCATATTCGCCGCCTATGGTAGTAGAAGATCCAATCTCCAGATTTTACAAGCATTTGTAGAACAAGCCTAAAATCGGTTCGAGATCGCTATTCCGATTCACCACTTCCGACACATGGCGAATCGGTCGTTCGTAACTCCCCACTTTACTATGCTTCGTGCTAATATCAACACACTGGATATGTTCCTGCGGGCAGTCCGATTCCAGGTTGGCACAATTAACATCAAGTGGAGTTACATTGTGAAGTTGAAAAGGCTGGCGACCATGGAAAAATTCTATTCCAGAAGCCCAGTGCCAAAAATCGTGCTTGGCGAACTATACTTTAGTTATACTAACAAATTGTAACCTTATTCTTATATCGTAATTCAAAAGTCATTTTCCTAATCCATCCATACGTGTTCAATTACTAATAACTAACACTAACATCATGTTTAGGAGTGCTTTGTGAGGTTTCGCTTATTCGAGGTAGGTATTTTTGGCTTGCTACACTTCATGTTGTCTTTTATTTGATAGACATGTTCGTTCATCATTTGTTGGTGCTTCTCCTGATCGGAATAGCATCGGCAGAAAGTAACACTACATACTACTCAAGAATTGACTCCAATTTCCGTCCTGACCTCATATCTCCTCGCTTATGTGACTAAATCTTGTCCGCTGATAAGTCGAATGGCATCGCCCGGCTACCAGACCATTTTACTCTCTCCCCAACAGCTCCGACACAAGTTCCCACTTTATCACCTACTTGGGAAAATCTTCCCAAGCAAAGTAAATCACCAAAACAACATCGGTTTGAGTTCTTACGCCTGCCTAAACTCCACCCCGAATTAGCAGCCATGATGGCCGCCGAAGATCAATCCAATGAACAACAAAAACCTATTCTTTCTAAGACCCGACTATTGAGGAACTGCGGGAAACCGAGGTTCTCCGTTCAATGGAGGTTTCTGTAATCGTAATTCAGACCGGCATTCCTTCACTTGTAATCAATCACCCATCAATCACGGGACATTTGCGTCAAAGTCTATGGCTAAAAGGGAAAGGAGGAGAGAACAAGGCTCCGCTAACATTTAGGGCTCCGCTTACATTTTCCGACACTTGATTCGTCACTTATTACAGCAAAACCCTAAACAACTTAGAGCAAATTACCCATATATCTACGACAGGCTTAACAATCTAGGCTCAGATAAACTAAGTACTTTGGACATGGCTGCATTTGCACTTCGAACTGGCGTACTGGGAAGCACATCTCAAAGTGTTCAGCAGCCAGATCTTTACCCGTGGCATGTTACAGAAATCATTGAAGCTGGAGCTACGAAACTGAAAAATCTTGCGAGAGAAATAAAAAACACAAAATACCAGCTGCCCTGCCACCACCACCACCAATATTCCCAATCCGAAGCCAATGGAAACTAATACCGAGTCTCAACCTGGCGAAGTAGAATGCATTTACGACATTCGGCGTAAATCGTGCAAGTCTAAAAAGAAGGAAAGGCCGGTATTGCAGGACTTCAACTCGGCCAAAGAAGAAATTCAAAAAAGCGGGGAGTTCAAAGGTAGACCTGTTCTCACCCAGAAAACTTCCACTTTTAGCTTGAGATCGGAGAGACGCCAAACCGACACTCTAGGTAACACACCCGAAGTTGTCCAAAAAGTTGCAAAAAATCAATTCAACAACAATCAGCGAGAATCTGGAGACTCGCTACAAATTATCGCAGAATCCCATAACTTCAGCAGCCGCAAACTGTCATCGCTGAAGACGATAATGTCCCGCCAATCCGGTGAAGTACCTGATTCATTCAATCAGTATGCCTCACTTGATCACGGAACCGGATTCTTACCCCGTGATATGGGTTAGGAAGATCTCCGAAAGCAATATAAAAGCTTTACTGAAACCTTGCACGCACGAGTCGATGATCTTCATATCAGAAGTGAATAAATTGCAGAGATGCAAATCTACAACAAAATGTTTTAAAGGCCAGAGGTTCTCAAGGAATGCCGTGTAGTGGGACATTTATCGCTTGGCGCAACACTGCGTTCGACCAATGAATCCTTCGTGGAAAGCATGGCAAATGTGGTAGGAGACCACACCCGAAAGCGACCGAGAGATTGGCTAAAGAAGTTTATATAGCCTGGAATGGTCCCCCTCCCACGAGAGCTGCAAATAAACTTCTGGAACAAAGTCTCAATCTCAGATTTGGAGGTGGAAAGGATTCTTGGGATTTTGTCAACAAAACGACCAGACAGGATAAACTGGTTCAGTCCGAATTCTCAAAAGTTAGATAGGAAGAACCAGGCTAGGGGCCGCATTTTTTTCTAGTGGACATATTTTTTTGGATTTTAAGTTTGGGGAATATTTAAACTGTCCCCGAGTATCCTTCTTTGGCACCGGGAATCTTACGCCGGCACCGAAAATAATGATTG
>JAQFYT010003393.1:0-10822 GCA_034694925.1 Ceratophysella denticulata | reverse complement strand
GCACGGACAACCGTCAAGTCAGATTCTCATAGGTTGTCAGGCTCGCTTCGCTCGCCTGACGTATAATCTATTAATTATTTATTGGGGAATATTGGGCAAAAGAACGCTATGAGATTCGTTTTGGGAATATTTCACACATTCTTTTTTATATACGCTCGAGTGGAATTCGTTTATAGCAAGTCTGAAGGGATGGACCTAATTAAATACCCTAATTACTACACCCGGCTTTTTATACGCCCTAGGTTTGATAGTGTTTAACTGTAGCCGAAGCGACTGGTGCCTGTATAACGTATGTCCATTTACAACAGTTACTAAAGTTAAATGTTTTTGAACTTTTATATAAACATTCAAAACCTATCATAAATAAATAAAAATACAAATGTTCAATTCTCCGATTTTGGTTGGTATTACATACATATACCTCGGTATAGAGTATTGAGTATGAAACCCATTATTCGCTATTTGAACAAACGACGTCCCGTGATGCAAATATCCTACGGCATGAAGCTAATTAGGTACTTATGAAACCGCAGATCTTATATTTTTTTCGTTTAAATTGTCAAATTGAAGCGTGCCATGGAGTAAAAATGATGAAGAAAACATGACATGGGTTGAAGTTTATGTAGATGAAATTGGATCGGAATTAGTGATAGTTTGCCACGAGCTTAAAGTCTATTAGATATTTGCAGATGAAAGGAAGAGTGGTTTGGCTTTGGCTTGCTTATTTACGTTTTGAGGTTTACATAATACTTATTTACAACTGCCGGCCAGGCCAAGACAGCCAGTGTCATTTGGTTTGAATAATTCGAATTCGACTCGTAACTGTTATACTACAAACGCCCTGCACGCAACCAACACGTAACACCATAAATGCTGCACAAACCAAAGCCATTATTATCCCTGCCCGCAGATCAGGAGTAAAGTGAGAGATTCATTTCTAACACAAGTCTATTATCTCCTTTGTGACGGAGTTTATATTAAGACGTTGACTTCACTAGGATTTACTTTTAGGAAATCCGACAATTCACCGAGAGTGTTTGTCGAAATTCAAATAAATATGTTTCCAAAAAACACAATGGTACACATAATTATGGTTTGGACCCGCTTCAAGTTTCTTTATTATCTAATCTGCAATAGTTCTATCCCGAGGACTAAAATCTAAATCTTAAATTGAGTAGCTCAGTAAACATCTTAAAATTAGATTAAGTTATTTATCAAATTGTTTAGCCTAACATTAAAATAAATATAAAACATTTTTACTAATATCGAACAGTATAATGTTATTTTTTCAAAATAATTCTCAAAGTACACAATTAGGTGTTTAAAAGGACCCAATCAATTGTTGAAGAATTTCCTGCAAAAGCCGCGTTTAGACATTAAGAGACCTGTATTAGTAGTGAATGAAAGGAACTATTTATTATCACGATGATCTCCTGTTCATGCAATTTAGTCTATATATATCTGCCTCCATTAATAAAAGAGCTGAAATGTGAATAAGTCAACCTTGTGATTTCTGAGAAAAATCCCCATTTAGTCTGCATAAATTACGCCTCGTCCGTGTTGTCGTAGTTGGACCAAAATGATTATTAATGTTGAAAGGACGGACTGTGAGAAATCACCATGGATCGTGAATAAATAAGTGGAGTTAGGCATATATTTATCTCTTCGTCTCGGTTCAGGTTGCACAAGGAATTAGACAGGTTGAAATTCAGAAAATATACTATACATATCCGTTAGCTAATCATCGTCGAAATAGATAATACTTTAATGTGTTGTATTAATAAATCATGGTGGGGCGGGTGGCGGACGCCTGGGAGACTACAGCCTTAATGGATTTATCAAGGTGGTGAGGACAATACGAATTTTAATCTTAATTCAGGTGCAACTTATGGTAATTTGCTATTTAGAAGCTTCGTTTTAAACTCACTTAAATTGACCTTGCTCTTGATCTAAATTCAAAACTTTTATACGAGTAATTTCTTATAAAATTAGGTTTAATTGCACTGCGTCAATATTTTTGCTAAGCGCCTTCGGTGAGCTCTTAGGTAATTTCAATTATCGACCATTCTCTGCTAAACCTTCAATTCAGAATTGGAACATTTAAGTGACATTTAAATATGACCAATAATCAGACTTCTACACACCGCAAATTATGCCAAGGTCACCGGTATCAGAGTTGTGGTATTGATGCTGCGATAAAGTTAAATTTGTCCAAAAAACGTTGATTCCGGTCAATTCAACTGTGCTCCACTGTTAGAATATAGGTACCATCTGTAATTCAGAATGACAATTCTTTGTAATAATGATAAATAAACATTAGACAACATTATGAATCCATCGGACAAAAAAGATTCAAAGTATTTTAATGCTTACAGGGTCAAATAATATTTAATATAAATAAATAATATACTATTTTGTGTTATTTGTGCTTGTGGTTAATACAACTCGTGACATTTAAGGTATAGTCCATATCTGCCTAATTAAATTGAGAGCAGAGAATGTATCATTACAAATTGTAAAAAGTTTAAATGCAGGACCTTAACCTCTGTGCTGTGAAAGGCTTGCTTTTAATTCAAAGAATTTGTCAATATTTGATTTACGTTTAAAAGTTTAAGTTGGGAATCGTGATCGGACAAGGATGAACCTTCCACGGAAAACCTAATTGAAGGTTTCAAATCTCTCAGGCCTTTCATTATCCAAGTTGCACGAATAATTATTTTGTAGAGTGACTTACTGTATTTCCGCCCAAAAACTATACTTTATTCAATCTAGATAGTCCTAATATTTTGAATAGAATTAATACACGCACAACAATTTCAAATTTACTAACTGAATTCGTTCTTTAAGGTTGTATTAACAAACTCAAAACTTGTGCCAGCTAAAACTCAATCTTTCAAGCTGCTGCATCCTGACTAACTTCCGTCGTAAGTCGTAAATATAACGTTCCGATGCTCTCGTAATCCGTAGCTTGTTGAGTTTAAAAAAATTAGTATTTTTAAATATTTATTACACTAAAATTTAATACATTCACATTAATCAGTCATAGTTTTCAACAACCACCTGCATTGATACGCGCTTTTATTTCTTCAATGCGGTATTGCCGGGCTATAAGAGCAAATATACACGGAAGTTATCCTTGCTGCCATTTTATGTGATGCCTTCATTAGACAGTAATATTGGGCTGGTAATATTACCTGGACCCATTTAACCAAGCTGGACACTTTGCTACACCAATTTTAACCAAATGGCAACACGGACACGGATATTAGATTCACTATGTACCAGGACAAAGTATTTTCCAAACGTGAGCGAGACAACCAGAAAAGTTTTCTGAGAATACTCAATTGCGCCCGAATTTCAGTTTCATTAATACAACCTTAACTAACGCATAATTTGAGAGTCGAATTAGAACTTTAACTCGTTCATTGCCAATCCAATTCCTTTGTCTGAAGCCGAATATAAGAATTAACGTATTGAGCCTTCACTACAAAAATATGTATCATAAATTAAGCTCGACGCCTTAATTTCCAAACTACGGTGTTTCAAGAATAATTTACCAGGTGTTGTAATTAGGGAGTAATAAGGAATCAGATTTAGTACTAGTTTTTGAAGGCTTGACAGGTTTTATGCTCAATGTGCAATATGCAATAATTATGGGATAAATATAGGAATGTCTAATAACTTAAATCAAGGCATTGGCTTAGCATAAATAATACAGTTTGGTGTTTACTGCGTTATTCATTATGCGTGTTTCTTGTGTTTAGCAATAGAACTTTAGCGGAAATGAAGTAAAGCTTTCAGAGTTTCAAAGCAATAAGGTGTTCTGGAAATTTGGTGTACCGATTTATCACGCCTAATTGATTGTTTCTTATTGTTTCCTCACAAAGCAATTTTAACAGTAAGTCACACACGGAACTAGGAACATATTTCTATATAGGTGATTTACGATATAGATTCAGAAGATACATACTCATACATCATGTTTTGATGTAATAAAGGACTTAAAAATCAAGGGAAAATAGTTGGTTGGAGGTTAAATCACCTAGTTGATTTTGGTCGAGTTTCTATTCCAGGATACAAGAATATTTTACTGTTTAAGTCAGCGCCATCAATAAAATTTTACATACTCTTCATAATAAGAATTGAAATATACAGATTGTGATTGATGAAATGTCAATTATTTTAATATGACATACAGCTCTAAGTGAGCCTTATGAGCTGTAATTGCATAATTTTATTTACAAAACCTCCCCATTCCTCCGATTTTCAAAGTGATGCTACTAAACTGCCTGTGAGAATCAATTATTTGCCTCTGACTTCTTTCATTTAAGTTAGGTTAGGTTTCAAAAATGCGGATGACAGAGAAAGGCAATGAAACTTCCAGGCCCGCTTACGTTAAGATTACGTTTAAGATCTTAACATGAGTGTAAGCCTTTGCCTATGCCTCGAACATGAAGTAAGTAAATACGGGATTTCTGTAATATTGCCAAAAACGACAGACCATATCGGAGTCGGAGTACAGAAATGGGAAAAGTGAATGCTTTGCGCGTACGATGAGTTATCTAATCTTAATACTTTGAACAAACAAACAACGCCTTTCCTATGGATACAAAAAATTAGATTGAGGAAATTGACAGATCTCTAAATCTCAAAAGTCAGTTTATTGTTGGTTTGGCACTTCTTGAGGCCTGTGAGTAAATTCTAACTGAAACTCATGGAATACAATAGGTGTGGGGTTAGGTGTCCGAACCAAGCTTGGAAGTGTAAGTAGGTACCTACACTACAGTGAGTTCTGCCCAAGCGTACGAAGCCAAAGAAGGCATTATTTCTGAGTGTGAACATGATCCCCGTCTCCTCCTTGATCTACTTTTACTCCTTCCTTTCTTACGCTATTTACCAATAAAATATTATTAGAAAAAAAAAGGTTTAACTTATTCCTTTTTATTGTTATTTTGATTAGAATGAGAGCTATGATACAATTCCGGTACACAAGTGCCACGGACGATGTGCACTCGATTGGTAAACCGATTGACGGGGTCGAGTTGTCCCAAAACAAAAAAATTATATTCAGAGGAAGATTGCATTATTTGCTCCATGCAATAAAGTAGATGAAATTATTTTATTGTCCACTTTTACAGCAGTAGTGAGTGACGCCCGATGCTGAAAGTGGAGTGGCGTACTTTAATTAACATTAAAACATGACATTGACCAGATTTTCTGTTTTTACCTGTCTTGAACTCTTGTCATCATCATTAAAGTCGAAGCGGCTCTCACGCAACGACGCCTTCATGCTAATTCAATTCTTTATTGCACAGATACAACATGCAGTCAAAAAGGATGGAATTTCAAAATACAGCTTCCTATCAAGACGAAAAAATATAACTAACGACGAATCCTATGCAATTTAAAATACTATTTTACTCCAAATTGCTACCTAGTGTATTCAGAATAACATGGATCATGGAGGTATTTACATATTAATTACATACATTGTGAAGATGTCTCAGGGAAAGCTTCCTGGCTTCACTTCAGTACACAATGGCTTAATTGTTTCATTCAATAACGGATACGGAAGTGCAGGCAGGCTAAACTATGCATATATAAACATCATGTTAAGACAGTTGTATTCATAATAATTATAGTAAGTCTTCGTGGACCGATTTAATTGAAAATTGAAATCTAGGAGATGAAAATGAGTTTCAATTCAATAGCGAGTTAATGAAGCCTTACTGCCAAAGATATTAAATATCCTAATTGTAACTGTTCCCTATGATGAACAGTACACTCTACCCAAATAATACTAATTACTAATACCTATTTATATCTCGGTACTGCGTACTGCGTACAATCACGGGATCAAATAATTTCCCGCAAAAGTTACGTCAATACACAATAGCATTAGGAAGATCCTAAATAAGGTTATGGTTTTAAAGTATTCATTCAAAGTTTGTACACTTTAAAATTTAAAGAAATTAAGTTATTCCATAATATCTTTGTATATTTTGGAAATTACGGCGATGGCCCATTGTTTATTATGTGTCCGCGGAAGTCAGGAGCAGATCTACGTTAAACATACGATAACAGTGGCAAATCTATTCTATTATTAATGAAATGGGTTTTTATAGGTAATACAAGGTTAGTCCAATCAAGTAATTGATCATTGATATCGATTTAATCAAGGCGGAGATAATGGTAAATAGATGCGGAAATTTACGTTTTAAATTCCGCATTGTTTTAAATAAATGCTTATATTTTAACGTCCTGTAACGCTGAGCCTAATGTTATTTTCTACACCAAAACATGTTCGGAGTTTATACAGCAAAACTTGTGCTAAAGTATGTATAGGCGAAATAGTAATTACATGTTTAGCATCTATTCTAATTGTTATTACGTTACACGAAGACAGATGAAACGAGAGGCTTTTGACTTTGTATTTTTGTATTCGCAAAACTGCACGACGTTTTAGAGTTACTAAGATATTTGACTAGCCACCGGCCTTGCCCCAGGTTAAATGACTTTACCTATGCAAAATTTACATCTTATAACAATCAATAGGCCTGTCTATTTAGTTTTACCACTTATTTCCCCATCTAAAACCTCACGTTTCATCCATTTGTACTTATATTTTTTTATATTTATATGTTTGATAGTTGACTAGCATTCGTTGGTATACAATACGAAAATTACGAATTTACGACGAACTACAGCACTGATCAAAGTACAGTCAAGTCAGGGATTTAATGAGCTCAAGAAACATGATCTCTTGTCAATTTCTCTCTCTTCGGTGGCTATCCTAGATAGCTGCAATACAATGGAAATATAGTAGTCTTAACAATGCAATGTCGAATTTACGTGAAATATTAAATTTATTGTTAGCGTGACCTCAGGCTCAAGTTGTTGGTCAGAAAAGAAGTCAAATGGTTAGATATCAAATTCATATTAAGGCTCTCAGTGTACATACGGGTTCTACGTCTTCTGACAATCTGAGACGTATTGCTATTGTATGGCATTATCTAGCTTACAATGCTTCAACATTACATTCTGCATTTTACTGGCGTATCCATATTGTAGAAACAATTCCCAGCGAGGATATTGTCAACAATGGGAATATGGTATTACGTTTTGGCCTATGTGCAATTAAGCATAGTTTTCCTTAAACCATCCAGACTCCCGGTATCATGTATTCCTGATTAAAAAAAAACTTTTCTACAGCATCTCGGGAACAGAATAGTGCTCCAGTTAGTGAAACAACAGATGGATTTCTTCAGTTTCCTTTTGATAGGCATGCAATGTAAGGTACATATTTACTGGATCTAGCTAAGCTAAAGATATTTGCATTATATAGGGTTAATAAGTGATGTATTTCTTTAAATGTTTAGTTGATAATGCATGCTAGATGACATTGCTATAATACCCCTTTTAAAAAATTTACGCTTCACAAGATTTTAATCGCGCAAAGAATTATTGTTTTTATGGCCAGGCATATGAATTTTGCTTCTTTAAAGTTTTAGCTTTTGATTCACGACCGTTTAATCGCGGAACAATTTTGGTTCGAGTTGTTTCGCTTTTCCCTTCTTGTACTAGGTACTTTATTTGGCTCTCCGCGTTCGGACCCTAGCCAAAGCCCTCCGGTCTCTGCTCCGGCTCAAAGTGAGCCCCTCCGGCAAGAAGTCGCGTGTCCGCCCTTCCAGAGTGTCACGTGCCCTTCTTGGTATTACGGTATTACGATTTGACGGTTTCATGGTTTTTGAAAAAATACGCGTTTCACAAGCTATTTATTGCGCAGCAAACTTGCTTCGAGATATGAAATACCTATTTTTTTAAATTTTTTGAGTGCTCTGCTGTTTTGAAAAAAGTACGCGCTTCATTAGTTTTTCATCGCGCAGCTCTTTCTAATGCCATATGTAAAAATATGAAGGCATTGATAAAGCAAATCGGCAACCGAAACCGATAGAAAGACAGCAAGCTGGGGTTCTAACAGTAGAACCTTCTGGTCGAACATTTAGCACGCGGGGAATTGGTTGGAATTGACCATGTACTGACTAACATTTTTTGACGTAACGTCACGTAACCAAGCGAAGTAAAATATCCTGTCCTACTTTTGATACGCTACATCTGTAGCTTCATCTATGTCTGCCCCTCAGCACGTGTCGTTAAGGAATGTTCTGTTGGGCGGGCTTGACCCTGCCCAACCTTCCCCACTTAATAAATAATAATGATAATGCATTTCTTCAAATAGGCACCAAAATGTCCAGGTCAGGTCCATTAGCAAAAGCAAATGCACATATTACACGCTTGTATGAGAGGCACGGATTTTTTTGAGTTGTTTTGCGATAATTTGTCTGCATATTATGACGAGCATCGTAAAATGTGGTTATTTCGCTAAATTGAAAAGTGCAATTGCATTACAGCATACATGAACAAAAAAAGCATGTGATATTTAATAAGAGCCTGTACTAACTCGACTTCGCCGACCACATTAGACAATATACATTGTCAATTTTACTGTTGTGATTGCAGTTTTTATTATTCTGGCCGTTTACACACTGAAAAATGAATTAGCACGTGTGAAGTCCATGTCCATTCAACACTCAATAATGTATAATTATGAATTGGTAATAAAGGAAGAGACTTGTAACGTACATATTAATATGGGGTTTAGGCTTAAGGTTGTATTTCGCTCTATTTCGGCGACCGCGGTATTATCTGTATATGCTCCCATGACCGTTACCATGCGTTGAAAATTTTACAATATTGAAGTGCTCCCAACAATAACAAATTATAGCGTTGGGTTGAGAGAATATAGTTGCAATTTATTTAATTTGGCATAAATACAATATGCAAGCGAGTAATATGCTGAATAAATATCTGTAATCAGAATCGAATATCCCTGCTTCTGTTACGATAATTTGCCAGACATCCAGTGTAAATATATCGTGTCCAAGCAAATATATTACTAACCGAGTCAAGTTTTCAGTTTGACCATACAACCTTGACATGATAACTAATCGCAGTTAAGCTAAACCGTTACTCGTATCCCTGATATTTCAAAAACTGCCTGAATCAGAGCGGCATATAAGGGTAATAAAGCTCTTTGGCTTTTGCAAGAGGGTTATTAACAAATTAGTCGTCGTGACTGTGCTAAAGTAATAATCTAGACTAATTACAGGAGACAATTGAGCAATGTGTTGGGGAGAGCAAGTGTAATTAATTAGAGTATATGACATAATTACAACATACAACACTGTCAAAGTGGCTAAGTACTTGCACTTGCCAGGACCTAATGTGAAACACCTAATTTGACATATATGGTGTACTGATTTGATTTTCATTTGTGCATTTATTCATTTTAATGTTTATTATAGCTACAGTGTTACTACTCAGACCCCAAATTATAAGCTAAGAATCGGTATTATCAAATGATGATTCCAGCTGGTTTCCGCTCTATGACACTTTATACTCAGCTCTATACTCGATACCTACTCTTATATTACTACCTTATAATTAATTGAAGCAGAATTGAACCTTAGTTAATGTACATGGCTGAATTCACATTCACGACTTTTTCCAGGACATCAATGTTCGAGATAGACCTAACCTTTTGTGTAGACTAGATCTACCTGACACGGTGCTGGGTGTTTTTGTAATAATATGGGCGGGCGCTGCTACACAATAAGTAACTTGTTCCCCTTTTTATTAATTACCCAAATATTTAAATTGTGAGTGGGCGTTTTACCCGTACTGTAACAGAGAACGCTGTTACTCGCTAGACTACTTGTGGTGTAATGATTGTGGAGAGGAAAAAAGACATGGCTGGGCCATGCCTTTCATATGAGAATGCTATTTACAGTTTTGCCTACTTTTGGACATTGAAATGCATTACAACTTTGAACTTGAACTTTAAAATAAGTTCCAAATGCGACAAATAGACGGCTCTGAAGGAGCACAAATGACATGTGTAAATAGATACAATATTGTAAATAGTTATTGACATTCAATTTAGATATATTTATAAATAATGATTAAATGAACCCGAACACCTGGTATGCAGAGTCCGCTCGAGACAAGAGCGTCGCGTTCCAGAAGAAGTGAACTTTCTGAACCCAGCCTTCTTCTGCTTTAGATATCACTCCCACCCTCGATTCTCCAATATTCTTCATTTTAACCAACTGGTCAGTCAGCCAATCACCGGAGCGGTAGCAAATGCTGTCGGTGCTTGTGGTCCATACAAGAAGAACATGTTCGGAAACTCGGCGCAAGTTAATCCGAGATAAGTTGATAATCTATTTTTCCATTTGTCGCGAAGTTTTCCACCCTCCGCGTTTACAATGTCAATATTATTTATTCCACCAGTAGCAGCGTCAAATCCGGTGGCCAAAATGAGGACATCAACCTTAGTTTCACCTTCGAGTTCGGTTTCCACTCCGTCTTAGCTCATCTTGACTAAATTGGTATTCCGTGTGATCATGGTCAACCCTAGCACCTGGATAGCAGTTCCAGTACCAAACGCCACCCAGGTCACTTCCTGCTTCAAAGACCCTTACGCTGAAACCCTGTTGTCGAAGTTTTTTTAGCATGTAGATGCCTGAGAATCCAGCACCCACAATTACAGCGTCATATCTTTGCTCGTTCAGTACTCCGGTTTGTTCGGAGTCATTCGATGCCATTTCAAATTAATCAACCAGACACATAAAAATCAGAAACCCTGTAAAGTAGAAGAAATCCGGAGGACACGTTACAAACAAAATCTTAAACTTAAAATCGTAGAGAATAATCCGAGCGTGCGAGCGTGCGACCGTCCGTCACGTCCTGTAAACAAGTT
>JAQFYT010003392.1:0-10823 GCA_034694925.1 Ceratophysella denticulata | reverse complement strand
GGACCAGGTCGAGAAAATAGCACCGTCTTATCAGGATGTAACGCTGCTGGGACCAAGCTGCCCCCGCTAATAGTGTTTAAAGGGAAGAATGTTTGGGAAACGTGGTTCGCCCCTAAAGGCAAAGACTTTCCAGGCACCAAGTATTCAGCCAGTAGCAACGGTTCGATGGAGACTGAAATATTTGGAAATTTTTTCGAAAATACCATCATATCCGCTCTTGGTGCTGAACGTCCAGTTTTAATTGTGTAAAAATTGCCAAAAAAAGAATTTTCAATTTGACTTGGACAGCCTTATCACGTGATACCACTCTGATACAATTAATTATTCGTATTCTCTAATTATTCTTAAGAATGCAGCTGGTGTAAGTCTTAATAAATCACATCTATCTCCTAATTCTGTGAATTTGAAATCTTCCGAATTCCTGACTTGCTATTTTTCATGACAAATAATTTGCCATATCTCTGTTGTTTGTGCATATTTTTTAATGGAATAAAAACCCACGGATAGCTTACAAAATTGGGCATCTCCACTTGCCCCACTGGTTCACCCAATGCTCCAACCTGATTTTTGGAGGTTCAGGTTTCCACTTTCCCCAAAATCGTGGGAAAGTGGAAATTTTTTTTTTCAAAATCTCCCGCTCCCGCATTAATTATCTAGTTAGCTTACTATTGCAGAATGACCTAATTCTTGTCAGAAATCGTCATGACAACATGCCTAAAAAAACCCGGGGTTAATTGGTGGTCTTAGTCTCAAACGATAGACAACTAAAGTCGTACTCTTGAAATATCGTTTCCACTTAGCAGCCTTTACCTTACAGCTTTTAGTTTGTGACATTTACAGTCGTATTATTTTTTGATGCCAGGTTATCCAAGTCCAGGTGTTTCCCCGGTAGTCATGGATGCAGAAAATTCTTTGGAGATTCACACAGGCAAAGTCGCCATCGCTGACTTCGATTATCTTTTTCACAGTCCTGTAGAACTACACGCGTGCCTTTCCTGTTAAATGTACATAATTGCATTAAAGTAATTTGAGTTTTGTAATCTCTCATTTGCACAAAATGGCTTACTTTTCATTATGAAGACATTTCCCGGTTGAGACGCGGTCCGTTCCTAAATCCATAACAAGCCATTTGTCAAATCCAAAAGTTCGACCGGCAAAGGTAAGGTTCCAGTATCGAGGCAAAGGATCCAATCGTCCGTTTTCTTTTGGGCTCAGAATGATTGCCATTTCATTGTAGGTATTGTTCTGGGATCGAATGGTGTAGATCTCATCATCTAGGAATATCGGTTTAATAAACAGTTCATACTTACGGTAACAATGCTTTAAAATACACATAGTAATACAATACCCGGAAATTGTGCGCTTGTTTTCACGACCCATGTTGTCAGGGAAGAAATTCGCCATTTGGACGTGGTCACGTTTCCAGTCTTGTAGTTGGAATCTCCTGGATCCGAGGCGGTCAAAACCTAAAATAAAAATGAGTTTAGTTTGTCGAAGCAACATTATAATTATCGGACAAATTCTTGTTTTATCGGTCAAAGAATATTTATAATAATTCAAAGCTTACGCTTGAATCCACTTCATTCTGAAAAATATAAATTCCGCCGTTCACGAGTTTTTCCCTAGGATACAACCCAATTTCCGAATTTTTCTCTGGTGTCGTGAAGAGCCAGGCGAGAGATGCCAAAAATGCGAAATTCATTTTGTAACGCTTTAAAACACAACCAGTTTCTTCAGCTTGATTTTGTTACAATTTTCAACAAGCGTCTATCTTCCACCAGGGACAGTTACTGACTATGCCTATTGAAATTTTCCAAATTGAACAGTACAATAACTATACATAACATTGCCCGGGCTAGGCTGCTAAGCGAAGCCTATTTAGAAGATCATGGTTATTTCAATTGAAACTAAAAATAGCAGATTTGCACTCTATAAACTTCTGTTAACTTGACTGGTATGGTATGGTAGTTCAAGTGGAGCCTGGAACCTTCACTCAAGAAGTCTAAGTAATTAGACTTAGTTTAAAACAATTGAGATATTGAATTCTAGATATTTTCGAATATGCAGCCAGTGCAACAGGATATACGTCTAAGAGATCTATGTAAACGCGACATTTAGGTTTGAGCGTTCTAGTATGTATGCTACTGTCATTGTAATATGTGGTCACAATCATATGACTATAAACGCGAATTTAATGTGCAGATTGATGTGTTTTAGCAAGTTAGCATTATTACCTATTGCACATTGCGTCAGAAGGAAGGGTGTCGTCCTAATCCTAATAGATATGCAGATACAGTTATTGTGATACAGTTCGTCTTTTTGTCCGATCAATCAAGATCTGCAGATGCATAGAAGCAACTACCTAGTACAATGAACGCGCATAAGTCAGACTGTAAAACCAAAACAGTGTTACGAGTCATAACTACCATATCCATTTTTTTCTTAATTCGGGTTAGGTTTGGTTAGTTTCCTTTAAAATGCCTTCAGAAATTTGAAGAAACCTAATTTAAATCCAACCCAAAATTTAAAAAAATTCTCAGCGGGAATTTTATCTATTAACTTAGCTAGAGAAGGATCATGCAACTCTGTTCTGCTTTCACTGTTTGGTCACAAGTTATTAGCAATACGTACATACAAGTTTTGAACAAAATGTCAATGTTGAAAACCAATTCTAGGTATCGAATTTTTCATAATGCAGGTTTGAGTAGGTATTTTTCTGGCGTGCGCTGACAGAAACTCAGTGCTGACGCTAAGCACAAGGTAACCCCACCCAAAAATGATAGCTAAATCTCATTGCAGAAGTCAAATCCAGTGTGTTGATCTATATTTTATACTGGTTTTACTGAAGTTTTGAAAAAACTGATGAATAGAATATACTGCTAGGTTGTATCAGGTATCTACGTACGTCAACATTTAGCTTACAACAATAGCGACATCGGTAATTTCGGTAATGCCGTAGCTTTTCGACTCTGAGCAACATCCAACACCATATCAAGAAAGAACCGAATGCTGATATTCAGGGTCGAGTGAATTTGGGCGTTCTTACCTGTTTCTGTTATGTTTCGAGCTATGTACTTGGGATCCCAGAAGTGGAGGAAAATCATGATATCATGCACCATTCTGAGCATTTTGCTCATGAAGAACATTTATCATATGAAAACATCCCTGACGCATTCGGAATGGAACCACTGGACCAACTGTAACTTTTAATACCCACTACTGACTCTTTAAAAACAATATTCCCACGACTTTGTTCCGGCTTTAGCTTTTCTTAGAAATTATTGCTGAGTTTTAAGATTAATTGTCACTGATATCTAATTAAATTTTGCTACATGAGTACCTGAATTTACATATGTGCATACCTATGGAAATTATATAGTTTTCATGTAAGTTCCTGATGTAAAAATATCCAGGCTTCACTTGAGAACATTCCTTATTCTTATCAAGTTCATCTACAAAATTCCCAACTATGTAACACTGTCTTTACATATATCTGGAATTAAGGCCTGCATTTCTTCACTCAAAACGTGTCCAACCTTGATCGTTAACCACGAATGGCTTAAAATATAGCCTAATTACAAATTATATTTTGCCGAGCTCAATGCTTAAGTGTGTGTGTTAAAATTGAAAACTTCATTAGCAGCAAGGTTATCGCGCTTTAATGGTATTTAAGGTAGTTCGCGTTCGCGCAATACCTCGCTAGAAAGCTCAGGGCCTGGTTAAGCATAGACCATGTTGTACCAACCATACTGAGTTGGTATTCAAATACACTAGAATAGCCTTGGGACTGGACTGGGGACCCGCGACATGGCATTTGCACTTTCCTCCAAAAACCATGGGATATATATAAATGCACGTTGAAAAATACAGTCTACGTTAAAAATATATAATCCACGTTAAAAAATCGAATCTACGTTAAGTCCATTTTAAGCCCATTCTACTGGTTAGGTTAGGTTAGGTTTAAAGGTTGTCTAAAGGTTGTCACACGGTACTTCAAGTTTCGAAATGCCCTACTACATTCAGTACCTGACCGAACCTACCCTAACTAATAGATTCGATTTTTTTACGTAGATTACATTTTTTAACGTATGGAAAATTGGTACCCGAGAAAACCATATTTAGTCGGCCTAGGTACCCCATAGATCATAATCAAAGGCCTATGAAAATGAATTGTACCGTGTATTCCTAACAGTAACCTTGACTTTACTTATGCGTACTGCGCATTGTATAGAGGATATGGACCGATGAGCAATCGCTGTAGATCTGAACAATGCGAATAACATTATTGAGATTGAGAATATTAGCACTACTACTGACCATGTGAAAATTAATTTTTACTTTGAGGTAAGTAGTGTCCATCCAGAAAACCGGAATGGTCAATTATACGTCGACAATTTCTATATATAATATAGTACTCAAAGCACTCAAAGATATTAAGTCAGTTGAACTACAAAATTCACAGTAAAGGGATTTTATGTCTTATTGTTCTATTATTCTATTGAACTGTTACAAATTAAACAGCATGGGTCTAATTAATGAATTTCTTCGCAAACTGTTTTATAAAATTGGTGAACAAATTGGGCAAAAACCTGTATTTTTTATTGTTTGCTCAATATTAATTTCACTTTTTTGCGGATCAGGATTAGCCTGGTTCCACTATGACGGTGATTTTGAACGCCTGTTTACTACAAGGGGTGGTCGGTCTGAATTGGAACGGGAGCAAGTAGACACATATTTTTCGCCAGGTGGACCAGGGTCTTTCAATCCAAGTCGCAGAACTCGGATTGGGTCATTTGCAAGGTCAGTTCGCAGCAAGATTTCGAGCAAGAAATTCTTCCGAGGCGTAAATTTTTCAAAAACAATTAAGGTGTAAAATTATTTTTGCAGAGTTATTATTGAAGCAGCAGATGGCGGAACCCTATTCCGGCAAGCTATATGGAATGAAATTCTGCAAGTGGACAATCTTATCCACAGCGCTTCACCAGCCTGGCGACATAACTATTCATCGCTGTGCGGGAAATGGGACGACGATTGTTTCGAGAATAAGTTCCTGGACTTGAGCGAGGTTATGGGTCAAATTGAGAACGGAAGTCTGAGGGTCAATTACCCTATAATGTTCAACCCTGAAACCTTCAATGCACACATCATTCCGATGAATTTTGGAGGATTGAACATCTCCAATGACGGTTTGACGGTGGACAGTGCACGGGCTATTGGTCTTTACTATTTCCTGGATGCTGGAACGAATGAAGAGCAGTATGTGAATATATGTATTATGTATAATCCATATCCACGGCAAGGTTCGCAATATCAGTATTAAATATTGGCGTTAACCATCTAAACCTTTGTAGAGCTCATCAATGGGAGCTAGAAGTTATTAATGGTATTGACTACGCCAAGCAATACTGGAAGGATATCAAAGTCTATCTGAGAACTGTTGCCACGGAACGTCAGGAGCAACTAAAGATTTTATTTGAACCAATGCCTTACATCTCGGTCACTTTGATAATCATGACTCTTTTCCTGGGTGTCACATCCTTGAGCCCTGATTGGGTACGAGCCAAACCTTACGCCGCCATTTTGGGAATGGTCTGTTGCAGCTTTGGCACTGTGGCTGGTATTGGCTTGGTCTCCTTTTTTGGGCTGCCGATCATTGGAATGACCTCATCAGTGCCGTTTATTATGATCGGTACGTAAACAGCAGCGGTAGAAACTACTCGATTTGTTTTGAACTAATTGTTTTCTGAACTAAAAATTCTTACAGGTATTGGGATCGACGATACTTTCGTTATTCTGGCCGCATGGCGTCAAACGAATCAGTTGGATGACGTTCCAAAACGAATGGCTCATTGTTATGCCGAAGCTGGAGTTTCGATCACGATTACCACATTGACGGATATGCTCTCCTTCTACGTGGGACTCATAACGCCGGTCGAAGGGATCCAAATTTTTTCAGCATATGCTGGAACGTGCGTTATCTTCATTTACCTTCTTCAGGTATTTCTATTCGGAGGGTTTTTGGCAATTAGCGGAAGACAGGAAGCCAAAAATCGACATGGGCTCCTGTGGTGGAAGGAAGCGATGCCGAAATCTAAATCAGGTAAATCAAGGCAAAATTCATGTATTTTGCAAATACGTAGCATACCCTTGGGATTCTTGTAATTTCGATCGACATGCTTACCTTGCTCATTTTCAGGTGGTAAATCCAGAATGTACAAGCTATTCTGCACTGGCGGGATTGACAGAACGAATTCAAGGAGAACGGACATTAAACCTGAGATTGGAGTGATGCTATGGTTCCAAACTACATTCTCAACATTTCTAATGAAGTTCTGGGCGAAGGCCTTGGTTATGACAGTGTTCCTCGTCTATCTCGCAGTATCGTGCTACGGATTAACGACCTTGGAGACAGGAATGAAATACAATGCTGCTTATAAAGTGGGTTCAATAATGCATACTTTTTATGAGAAGGAGGAGTACTATTTCCGGAAATATCCGTATCGAATACAGGTAAAGTACTGGGACAGCAAATATTAGCATTTCGACAAAGACAAAATACTGTTGCACCATATGATCACCAATGAGCTTTGCTTTAATATGCACTATCGCACGTCAGTCTACGTTATCCATCTAATACAGCACAATGTTTTGAAACACCCTGTACATATTGATCAGGTTAATTAAGTTTGTCTGTGTGAATAGGTGCTGGTTACGACTCCGCTGGACTACTCAAATAAAACCGTTCAGCATCAAATTACCAGCATGATTTCGGAAATGAATGCAACTGGACACATTGCCCTGGAATATTCCGAAATTTGGTTGGACGCCTATACACGTTACCTTAGAGCGTATTCGGACAGTTTCGAACTGAACGTCACGGATTCTCAGAGCTTTATCAATGCATTACGTGAAAACTTCCTGAACAGCTCATCGGCCGCATTTAGAGAAGATGTTAAATTCAATAAGGATTTTACCGAAATACTAGCATCCCGTTTCATTCTTCAGTCCAAAGGCGGTGCTTCAAAAGTTGATCTAAAAAATATTGCCGCAGCACTTCGCGAAGTAGCGGACAATCAAACGGAGTTTCAAGTATCGATCTACAATCCATTCTTCGTAACAACCGACATTGACTTTATACTTGAAAAACTGACATTTCAGCTCTTAGGAACTGCTTGTGGGATCGTGATGGCTGTGACCATTTTATTCCTCCCGAGCTTTGTTTGCTCGATTACTGTTTTTGTGTCCATGTTGACCACGGAATTAGGAGTCGTTGGATTCATGTGCTTATGGGGGCTTAGACTTGACGTATTGACCCTTCTCGGTCTCGTGATTTGCATTGGGTTTGCAGTTGATTTTACGGCACATATGTCCTACGCCTATATTTCTGCTGAAGGAAGTCCAGAGGATAGGATTCGTAAAGCCATGTATTCATTGGGTAAACCAATTTTACAGGGAGGGTTATCAACGATTATGGCCATTTCGGCTCTATTATTTATTCCCAATTACAGCTACGAATCTATGTCAAAAGTCGTGATTCTGGTTATTTCCTTCTCAGCTTTTCATGCTCTCTTTGTGCTTCCGGTATTTTTTCTGATGATTAGGCCAGAAAGGTTTTCTTGTAACTCGGAGTCTTCGACACTGAGTTTAAAATTAAAGTCAAACGGGAATTACAATGTTAACAAATCAAATCCAATTCAACAAATCAAGGACTCTGTGTCCACGTCCACGTAACATTTGTGAACGGAGAATCAGAAATAGAATATTTATATTGGGATAATTTAGGTTTCTACCTATATATTGTATCATAGCATTGGGTGCATGTTATGCGCACCAAATGTTACCTATCTATCTTGTGGCCAAAATATGTCTTCGTACTAAAAACGCTCGCTTCCTTAATATTTATACGTCGGTATAACCCTCCGTAATACCTCGTTGGAAAGCTATAATGACCTACGGCTAATTACGTTTGGCTTTCGAAATAACGCAGTAATTTTTTGTCACATTTTTAACTTTAATTCTTAAATATATGTTTTTTTTTACCATACTTGTACAGTTCAACAGAATTTAAGCGTCTCTTAAACAATTATTAAACGTAATTTGGAATAGTCACAACTACAAGTACCAAATATATTAGCGTAGTTATATACACTTAAAAGTAACAAAAACATAGCAATCGGTAGTAATGCCTTATATATTTTCATGCATTTGAATCTAATCGCCTGAATTGAATTTCGCCCTAATACGTTTGGGATTTTATTCACATTTGCATGAAGCAATATTTTTGGCGGAGATATTAATCTAGATTGTCGCCGAGTTGGTAATAATATCTTCTGGACATAACCCGTTGTAGGTTTACGCGTCCAACTCGCGTAATTTTCGTCATTGGTAATTTTGTTATCTATTATGAGCACCATCTGTACATGGGATGTCAAACGGTTTCATTGCAGGCATTCATGTTCTCGGTATGCCCATTTCAACGCAAACGTCCTTCCAACAATGTACCTCCACTTTCACTTGCTGAGTGAGACTGCTCAATCTGAGTTTAACAGTGGCATACACAATGCAATTAAGACTATATTCATATTTTAATTCCGATATCCCTCTCGTAAAAAATTTCGAAAAGAAACAAACTCACAACTAGTAACAGGAGTGCAGCCCAAGAAACAAAAATTGAAAATATTTTTGGCTCCGTAAGAGGAAATGTACTCGGCATTCGGTCAAAATAATCACAAATTTCTAAAAAAAATCTATTATCCACGTAGTATCCCCCAAACATATCCAGTTCGTTGAACTGGTCAAATAGCCCTGCTTCCGTAAACAATTTGAGTCTCGTTAGCTAATCTGGCGTGTTCAAATCCATGAAAAGTGTGAATGAATTGACACCGGATTACACTTTCACTCACATATTTTCCCCTTACTGTCGGATTTTCTTGTCGAAGGCTCGCTTCGTATTGTCTTTCTAATTCTTTTGGAACTATCGTGGTAGTTACAATATGAGACCATACTCAGTATCTCCTGCTTTGACAATCCTGTAGTTCCGTCAACCACACTGGATCTCAGTAAAGACACATCTACTATATCCAAGAACTTGGCTGAATTCGCTGTTTCTTCTGGTGTTGTTCCGAGAGATATCCCAACTATTTTGGGGGTGACGGTATTGTCACAAACCTGGAAATCACACCCTTGTAGCCATAAGTAAAAATAATAGTAGCCAGTATAAATGCAACCAAAATTTTGTTCTTATTCAACTCCCTATGAGACTGACGCATTAAAATTGCGAATACTTCGAAGTATTACCATTTGAGGAGAATGCTGAGTGCGATCAGACAGGTACTCAGACAAAGCCAAGACCAATTTTCGAACGGAATTGCCAAAAAAGTAAATTGAATGTTTTTTGTCATTGGACTTTGCCCAGTACAGAAATTTAATGCTTGTAGGTCCCATTGAATATTGACTGAGAAAATGTTCAAGAATTGCAGGATTTCTACTCGGGGACTATCCAAAACCATTTGAGAAAAACAAAGTATAAGGCTACTGCCATGAAATGCTTTGCGGCTTTAAAGATAAAATAATTTTCTTTAATGAAATCGTCCAAGGAGTAGTATTCCACTGTGAAATTATATTTGGCACCTGAATAGAATATGAATAGACTGAATGTGTCACAGTGGAAAGGCTTTCCCTGGTTAAACTTGTGACCGGCTTTGACATGGAGTCTGCGTTAGATGGGGGATGTCGTAAATTCATTTATCATCAGTGCCACCACCGGCTGAACAGATTGGAACAAGACTTGATTCGCGTATTCCGCCATTTTGACGAGATTCATAGTTGTGTGCGGCAATTGGTTCTTGACCTGAATGTTGACAACGGCTGCAAAATGTAATCCCTGTTTTAACTCGATTTGTTTTTTCCAGATACAGAATTTCAATGCTTGCATAATAGGGTAAAACGTTCACATCCCCGGATTCCTCGTGTTCTTGGTAGTTGGAATTCAATTCCAGTAAAATCTCAAATCTTATTATTTTATTTGAAGCACGTGATTCAAAGAATCCCAGGTCGTTTGGTTCAAAGAAAAATTTCAGAGCCACAACAATACTGACAGAACAAGTTTCAGGAAAGTACCATGATTTTCTAAATGAGAGTCCAGTCAAGTTGATTTCCGGGATTTTCTGGTATACCGTCCACAATTGACTACCTTGGTTCAACACCAGTACACGCTCCACAAGGTCTGTGTTCTCGTTGATTTTCACAGAATCAAAGTTTACCAAATTATATATGCATTTTTCATAGTCTGAAATATCAAATTGCAAAGATTTCACTAGGATTAATGACGTTGAAAAAACGAAATCACAATGACTGGAACGATTTTGGACTCCATGATATTCAGGGATAAACTTAGAATGAAATAAACGAGCAACTGGTACGTTTCTTAAGTACCTGAAGCATTGTTAGCATTTTTTAGTGCTTATTGATTTTAGTGCTTATTGCTAGGTCGATACGTGATTACGTCCCCCCCCCCCCCGATAAATCATACTTCTGAAAGTCGTACAATGACACAAGTTATTCCCATTTAAAGCCATTGCGGATCTAATGGTGTAATAATATTTTGAATTTTCGTACAAGCGACCGCTGCACAGCGCGAAATGGTGTCAAAGTCGATTTTTTGCTCATCTAGCTGTTTAAATCTAAAGGTCCACCATAATGTGAACGTATTTTAAATCTATGCAAAATTGATCCAAACCCTTCATTGACGAATCTACGACATCTCGTAGCGGGACAACTCGTAGCGCGACAACTCGTAGCGCCCAACTCGTAGCAGCGACAAC
>JAQFYT010003391.1:0-10824 GCA_034694925.1 Ceratophysella denticulata | reverse complement strand
TTAAAAATATGATTTTAAAACCTAACCATAGTCCTTCTTGTGTTTCGTTGAATCGGGTTTTGAATTTATGGGTCTCGAAACATATAATTAACTTACTGTCACAAAATGTTAATAAACTACTGAAAATAAATTTACACCAATTTGAACTAACTAATATTAGTATTTCTAATTCAGGTCATGTCAGGTCAGGTCAGGTTGACCTGTCAACCTGACCTGATATTTCAGATTCAGGTCAGGTCAGCCCGCAACCTGACCTGAGTAAAAGTTCTCAGGTTCAGGTCAACTCTCAACCTGACCTGAAGTTTTCAGTTCAGGTCAGGTTCAGGTCAGGTCAGACCTCAACCTGACCTGTGCGGAACCTTAGTTTTATTATAGCTCCAATTAGCTATGCTCTACGAGACGTTTAAAGGTACAGTCCAGAGTAGGCGTGATGTAAATTTTCGGCGTCTAAACACAGAAGTACATAATTGCTTTCTTCGTTGTACTGAATATTTTTCGTTTAGACATATGTTGCAGATACACTATATGTTTGTTGGCAATAAAAAATATAAAGCCATTTGGACTCAAAGACTCTAACCAAACTTTTGTTTCACAGCTTCTCTGAATTTAGCTAAACTAAACTTCAAGTTGTAAATCACTGAGTGTCTCTGCTACATTGTCGAGTCAGACTCCATACTAAGCTTTAAACTAAGTCTTATATAGAACGAAGGTAAAACGGTTATTCGAAGTTGTATTTATTTCTGGTTAGGTTAGACTAGGGTTTTAAAATGTTTATTACCCTTAATTACTAAGCTTTAAAAAAATCTAATATATCATAGAATAGTCTGAGAACGAAGTGACTGTCCACGACATTTATTTTATTATGGGTAGTTAGTTACATTTAGGTTGTCAACACACAAAAATTATAGAACAGTCTGTCTTGGACTATTTTTAGGTCTTTTCTTTTCTTTTCTTTTTTTTTTACAGATTTGAAGTTTTGTAATCATTTCTCAAAATGTTCAGTGACTTGACGCTTCAGGCATTCCGCTTCTTCTGCTCGCATTTCGCCAGATGGAGTTCACCATTCGAATGGAACGACGAAGTCCGGGAAATACATGTAACGAAGAACAGGTTTCAAATACTACGCTCCAAATTCGGCTCTGCATTCCAAATGTCCTACGCCATATTTATAATCACACGGTTAATTCAGTCCAGCATGTCTAAAAACATTACGACACAACAAATGGTACTACAAATTCCATACTTCATTGTTTTCTCGACGTCCTTTTTTGTACAGCTCACAATTCAGCTACATGCATCGGGTGTGGCGTATACCTACAATCAGATGGACAGAAACAACCGCCTATTCGGAAACAACAAGGCCACTGTAAAATGGGATGTTTTTGGAGTCATTATTTCCTATTTTGTTTTTTGTATTGCTTGTTTTCCATACTTCTCTGTCTGTTTCTTTTACTTTAATCGAAATGGAAACAATTTCTTGTACTCTCTCATTGACACGTCAAATCAAACGGAAAGACAAAGAATTCTAATTTTTGTGATGTTTTTGTTAATGGAGTTAATCTCGATCCATTTTTTCAGTAGCAACACCGGAATAATTATTCTGTCAATTCTGTGTTACATTACTCACTCAAGATATTGGTTGGAATTTCGTCCTGTGGACAAACAAGAAATTGGATCAAAGAAGAAGACCGGGCACTATAGAATTTACCTAATTCTTCGGATGCATATGTCACGGTTCAATGAAGCCTATTCAATGCTGATGACGCCGTTGAAGGACTTGCTCACGGTTTTGGTTGTGGTTGCAACATTTGCATCTATTCGTTATAACGATAGGCTTTCACTTGAATCCCTTGGCTTGATCAACTTTTTGGTTCTAACGGCTTCAATTATACTATTGATACTATTTGGAATGGCTGGAAGGATTTGGCAATATACAATTCGAGCTAAGACCCATTGGCATACTCCAATTCCTTTGAAAATCCGACAGCGTCGGTGTATACGCCCGTTCGGTGTAATGATTGGCTCACTATATGTGGTCAAAACACACACTTTCATTTCATTGTTTGACATCATTTTGACAAATATTTGTGGCCTACTTGTAATTTCTGACAATTAGGGCGGCTTTTGTTGCAATTTGCAATTACCATTACCTTACCATTATCATATGGTCTACTTTACTAACAAGAATGAATGTTGGAAAGAAACATGAGTTTACTTCGTGGGGAGTTTGAACACTTTGGATACCTATATGTATAATCCCTGTATACTTTAATCAAACATAATATCAATGAGAAATCTATGAATTCAACTTAAACGTTGGGGATTTCCAATCTTGGCCATTAAATTTGTATTCTAACACTAGGCATTTATAGCGTGTTGGAAATAATTGTGCACATATCTAAGCTTAGTTAGAACGACATGCAACACTGCGCTTTTTTGGCATGTTAATTTGTTGCAGAGGAATAATCTCACAAGTATATGTCTGATTTGAATTTACGAAATAAACAATTTTATTTCACCGTCTCAAGTTCAAAATATAAGTATTAATATTTGTGTTTCCTGAATTGACATTATGAACTTAATTGTTCTAATCGCTACACTACATTCTCCCCATGTTGATTAAATTTCGAAATTCAAATTAGTCATTTGAAATGACGGTGAACATTTTTTAGCGTTCGCGATGAACAGGGATATGGCGACAAACCGATCCGAAGGCAAGAGTAAGGTCACTGCGGAAAGGAACGTCGAGCAAGTGTGCGTTACCCACATGTGCTTTGCTGTTCGCTGTCGGTCATGATCATGATCGATTGGCAAAGGCTGCTCTTGTAACCTACTTTCTGGACACGCGGTATATATTTGCGGTATTTTGTTTGTTGTCCAAATCAATCATTCGCAAATACGTTGATATGTAATCAATAAACCGTTGTTACCGGTAAAAATACGTTAGCTAAAGATAATTGTGCATTCCTCAAGTGTAAATAAACCCTTGCAAGGGGTAGAAACAAGCACAGCGTGATATCTATGGTTACCTTATCGATTTCACTTACCACTTCCAAACTTTGAGCACTGAGTTTTATGAATAAGTATTATTTAGCATAGATAGCAATAGAATTAGGGGTATTGTCCTAGAAATTACCGTAAAAATGCGGTGCCTGAATGAATTTCCATCAAAGTTTGGTTCATTGATCAACACATATGCGCGTCCAACATAACCAAAAACTAATTTGACTTCTCAGAAGTATGTAAATTGAATTCAGGTACAGTAAAGTTGCACTGCCTCTGACAACAACGTCATATCAATAGGGAGATATGTTCTTCCACGCTGATAATTGCTTGAGTTTTGTTTTAAATTTTCATAAATATTCGAATTTGAAAATAATTCATAATGAAAGTAATGGTGGCTCTTGTCACATGTCAGTCACACGAAGATTTAATTAACATCAACACCACAGTTGTGACTCATAATGTTAATTGTTACTATCCCTACTTCTTGGAAATATCAAAATAATTGAATGCAAAAACTCAACCAATCACAGCACAAAGATAAAATTTGAATTCAAAGAGTTGACTAATCACATCACGCATAAACCCGGACGCCGCAGCGCCTTTGCACCTTTAACGATCGTTATACATGCTAGCATGTAATAGCTACATTTCAAAATTTATAGTACCTGTTTGGATAGTTGAATCCATTGTGAAGAGCTAAACAGCGTCCAATAAAGTTTAATTGGGATAAATATCCTAGCGTTAAGATGATTTGAATTCTGCTACAAAACACGATCAACGGTGTACCAGAAAGCGTTCTTATTTGGCCATGAAGTTTTCCATGTAATATGCCATCGGCGAGCAAGGAAATGTATAAATTGGTCAATTACATTCGTGGACCAATGTAATAATGTTGTGCTTTAGCGTACATCACAAAGAAATGCTATACATACTTAGTTATTCATTAATTTCTGTACTATGTAGACGCTCTGTTCACTGGCTCACGCAAGCAAATCAATATCATACAAATATCGGTTCGGCTGACTAGGCTCTTAGCCTTCTAATGTATAACGCGTAAAATTTTGAGATTTAATGACGACATGACTGTGCTAAATTGTGGATTGCCTTTTGTCCTGTTCTGAGCATCTGATGCGAAGTACCTACGTTATCACATGTAAAAATATAGTCATTGCTTTGCCTCGAACTATTTTTATGTTGAATTCCAGTTAAAACTAAAATACCCGAATGCTAAACTTTGGGATTTAAAGAACTTGAATGTAATTTTCAAGCATGTTATTTTTCAGGAGAATTAGTTTAAGTTAGCAATAAAAGCCTTTCGTATTCTGCTATTCGTCGTCACTTCATAAGGTATAATTAGTAAACAAAGAATAGGGTAAAAGACGAAACTAACAATTAAAGTTTTTTTAACAATAACTCAAACATGCACATGTATTTAACTTCACGTCAATTTCCAGTTTCAAACTCCATGCCAATCCCATATTGGACTTGGAAGGGAATATCGATCACATATTCCAGGATCTAACTTTAAGTAAGTTGAAGATTTCAATGCCTGCGTGGGTATTTGCTTAATTCTCAGGTGCTGTTCTTGTAGTATCATTACATTTTGTCCGCCTTTCGATTTTGCATCCGTTTGCATGTTCCTTGTGGTAAACATATAATTTGACCAAACTTAATTTCTTTCGAGCATGGAAAGTAAAACATCTGAAGCTAAAAGTAGCGTTATATTTGACTGTTTTTCACTTTCAAGCTATCTGCTTCTCCAAATTAACTTAGACGTACCGTCACCATTTACTTAATTCACAATTTAGAGACGGCATGATACTTTTAAGTCTGCAGAATTGCTCAGTTATTTATCAGAATGTTCTTAATTAATAATTAATTAATAATAACATTTATTGACATAGAGTTGAAGACCAATTAACTCCGAAAAACAAAGAAAACCAGACGTCTATATTGACATAAGTGAATTATCAATTTTTGGCATTTTGTCGTCAGTCGCTTCTGTAAGAGTGTGCACCGTACACTAAACCATAAATACAAACTTTTAAAGCAGAACAAGAAAAAAATAGTAACAAGTAAAACATATAATATACATTTATTTGGATTATCAATTATTTGAAACTTAAATATAATATTTTCTTAAAGAGAAAATCAGCAAAATGTTCAGTGAACTAACTCTACGAGCATTCAGGATCTTCTTCAAGTATTTTGTAACCTGGAGTACTCCATTTGAGTGGAATGAAAAAGAACGAGAGCTACGAATTACGAAGAACAATATCCAAATATTGCGGAGCAAATTCACTTCGATGTTTCAAATGTCGTATGCCATATTTATTGTTGGCCGTTTAATTCAATCATCTATTTCCAACCGAGTTTCAGTACAAGAAATAATTCTACAAGTTCCACATTTCATAGTTTATTCGACTTCATTTTTTGTTGAACTCACTATTTTACTACATGGAGCTGATCTTGTCTACACATACAATCAAATGGAAAAGAATAACCGCGCATTTGGACGGGACAAGATACTGGTCAAATGGGATACATTTGGCGTTATTATCTCTTATCTCGTTGTTTGCATAGCGTTGTTTCCGTATTTCTGTGGTTGTTTTTTCTTTTTCAATCGAAATGGATACAATTTTTTGTATTCTTTGATCGACACCACAAATCATAGCGATATGCTGAAAATCTCACTTCTTTTCGTATTTCTGGTAATGGAAATCATATCAATTCATTTCTTTGGCAATGACACTGGCATTGTTGTACTGTCCATTCTAAGCTACATCATGCACTCAAGTCATTGGATGAACTTTCCTCGAGACCAATATCTTACGACAATCGGCAAAAACACAATTTACAGAATATATAGAACCATGCACTTACACACGTCTCGATTCAATGAAGCCTATTCCGTGCTCATGTTGCCTCTAAAAGACTTGCTAACCGTTTTGGTAGTTGTTGCAAGCTTTGCATCCATTCGTTTCTATTCCGTGCTGTCTCTTGAATCGTTAGGATTGGTAAATTTCTTGGTTTTAACGGCTGCATTGATATTGCTTGTCTTGTTTGGTTTAGCGGGACGAATTTGGAAGCATTCGGTGGATGCAAAGTATCAGTGGCGAAGTTCGAATACTGCTGAGAGACAGAAACGTTCGATCATGTGCCCTTTTGGTATCATGATTGGTTCGCTTTATGTTGTGAAAACGTACACGTTCATTGCATTGTTTCATATTATATTCTGTAATATTTGTTCATTGCTTATTGTATTTAAATCGTAGTCATTCGGTACAAAATTATTGTAGTGTATCCGTAATTCGTCGGTCGTACAACGGAATATATTTGTATGAAATCAGTAGATTACAGAGTAATGGTGTAGTTCCAAAAAAGTTGTAGGCTTTATGATATAATAAGATATGTGCTATTTGATATTTCGGCAAATATACGCAGATTATGAAACTGTTTATACGACACGGGGATCGCACGATATATCGTTCACTAAAAATAATTTGTATCCGGAAACGTTTATAGAGGCTATTCACGACCTCGCGTCGTATTCTCCCGCGTAGTCCTCGTATTTCTCCTCGTGACGTCATCACGTCGTATTATATTTACGAGAAATACGCACTCTCAGCCAATCAGGAGCGAGGATTTCAAATACGCGAGTTACGAGATTTACTACATGCCTTGAAGCATGTTTTTTCCTTTTAGTAAGCTACAAGCTACTTACCTATCTCTGACTTCACGGGGACAACCGTGACAGTTGCCGTACCTGCAGCACAAGTCACAAGTGATGACTGACGACAACTGAAGTGACCCAGTGCCTACCCTACACCTACAAGAGCTGATGGACAGAGGTCAACAGCACAGTGACCCATATTGCAGACAACAGCACAGGTGACAACGACGACCGTAGGAGACAAATGTACAGGCAAGGTGACGACGACTACGGTACAGGACAACAGCTCAAGTGACGAGACGACGACGGTACATGCGACCCAGTGCACACAACAGTCACAGGTGACGGCAGGACGCAGGGACATGTGACCCAGTGCACACAACAGGTCACACACGTGACGGTAGAAGGCAATAAGACAGGTGCCCCAGTGCATAAAATAGGTCATGGACAGGGGTCATATGTCATCTGCACAGTGCAGTGCATACAAATGGACATAGGTCAACAGCGCAGTAACCCAGTGCATATATGTGACCAAATGAATGTGGTGAACAGGGCAGTAACCAGCGTACAAACAGGAGGCGGACTACGGAGGTTTGAACATACGAAACGGAAATACGACGGTGCGGCAAAAAGCCCTTCACGAGGCCGTCGTATTTTGCGTATTTATTTACGCGGGATACTATGATTACGCGATACTATGTACCTCGTGAATAGCCTCAATATTTTCTGGCCTAGTTAAAACAAGTTTTGGCCTAAACATCTTTTTAACAAATTTTGACCTAAATAAACGGTGTTTTCAAGTTAGTGATTGTTTTGTTCTTAATTCGTTACGTGTTTTATGCTAAGAAAGGTTAGAATACGTGTATTCAGGTTAGGTTAGGTAAAGTTAGGTTAGTAAAGTCTAAATAATATTGCACCACTTGATCCCACTTGAAATTTGCTTTTATTTGGTATTATCTGTCATTGTACGATTTTCGGAAGTATAACCTAGAAGGGGAGAAAAACATTTTGCACCACCCTGTACAATGTAAATAACAAAACGTTTCATATAAAGAACATAATGCCTATCAGGAAATAGCCGAGGTCACCGACACATGTTGTCAGCTTCGCATCACTAATTAGCGTAAGAGAGCGTGCATTAAAAAATCCAAAAATTAAAGCTCCAGCTCCATTCCCAAAACGATCGTGACAACTGTAAAGGAACAGTTAATTACAGCTGTTTCAAAATATCTCCGTATTTGGAAAAAACGCAGATACTTTTCATAATCGGGATGATTATAACCAGGCTTGGCTCCAGATCTCTCTGGATTTGCACATAAGTGGTAAGATGTGAAAGTCAACTCGAACCAATTAATTATAAACTCAAACAAAATATATTAAATACAGTTAAAGAGGGAAAATCTACGTGGAAGATCTTGAGACTCATTTGCATCAAAACTCAAGAAGGTCGAAAAACGAAGGCGCGGTTCAGGACTTTCTGATGAGGACGCGACAGAAACAATCGAATAAATTCAAATTCAAGCAAATAAAGCAAAGAAATGGATTTTTTACGATCAGAGCTCATGTTTTTAGAGGATATTTGCACGACATCTCGTTGCGGGAAACATCGTAGCAGCGACAAACCGTAGCCAGCCCAACTCATAGCGGCGTAAATCGTGGCAGGACAACTCGTAGCTCTAAATTATTTTAGTCAATTGTTAATTAGAAATGAAGCATGAACAACATTAAAAATGAATTCGTAAAAAAATTAAACTAAGATGATGAATAAACTAGCACAATCATATAGTTGAAATTCATAATTTCAGAAACTAACATAGTAATGTGATAATATAAGGTAGAATGTCAAAAAGTAGTCAAGGCTTAGTGTAAAATTAGATGATAAAAATGAAATATAGGTTATACAGGCCTTACGGTGCCTTAGCCTTAGGAACAGAAGCTTACTAGCAATATGGCGTTGACTGGAATATGGCATTATTATGGTTATATAAGTTACAATATGAACTGCTTCCGTGTGTTTCTATTTAAGGCACCAAGATGAGTTTAAATGGACTCTTGAGTCATACCCTGGCTATCATCATCATCATCATCATTTATTTGACATTCCCGTAGGTTAATCAATTTGAAGGTTTACAGTTAGCTGTTTGGCATATAAGTATTATCAGTTGTACTTTGCATAATGTATTTGTATTTTGTTATGAAGGCATTGTATAGTAATTCGGTATATCATATGTCATTGTACGATTTTCGGAAGTAAGACCTAGGATGGGAGAAAAACATTTAGCGTCACCTTGTACATGTACAGGTCTGATGTGTCTGAATGAAACTCAAATCAGTTGTATTGGATTTAAATTTAGAACGTTTTTCTTTCCCTAAGCTCACTGATGTTCCTAAAGTTCCAAAATTGAAGGACCACGCTATCAGTAGCGAACTCTAAATGGTGGACGAAATTCAGATGTCTCGATGACCTGACCGGATGCAATTAAGATGTGTAATTAGTAGCGCTCGCACACCCGGCTTTAACTCACTGTTGACCAATTTATTATTCGGAGTAAATGGATATCACACAGTTAATTTACCTACTAACTATTCTTAATTACTGCAATTAGTCAGAAAACAACTCGAGCTAGCTTAGAATCTTATGTGCTAGTCGGACGGAGTATCGCTGTGAATTGATTTCCTTTCTTCTAACTGCTCTTGCCTTCCTCTAAGTTCAGAAGTTACCTAGAATATAGAGTTCCTTGACTTGGCTCCGTCCCAAGTCCGCTGACTCGACGGCGCCATACCAACCGTTGGGAAAAGGCGGGGGAAGGTTACCAACCTTCTGGCGTCTCCGCACAGTGTTGATGTAGTCCCGTTTTTGGGACTCGGACTCTGATCTACACATGGATGGAATGTCATAACCAACGCCTGACACTGCATGAAAATACAAAACCTCAAAACGCATACAATACTCCTGAGTTCTCAATACAAAACTCCATAATTACTGTTTACCATCTTCATTCGTATGCATTTGGATCGTGTTACCTTCAACGTGAAAGACCCAGCCAATTTAAATAATAATTTTGATATTAAAACCAGCTTTGCGGCAACTTGGGACCATATGGATTGGCAATATGACATTAAATAGAATATCGCATTACGGGACTTAGAATATTATTTGCTTCCAGCTGAGACTTTCAAATGACTTTCAAATGAGTTTAAATGGACTGATGAGCCATACCCTGACCTTACACGTACATTCAAAAATTCTGGCCGAACGTATTGAGGTCAGTTTTAGCTCCCAACAAAACCAAAAACGCCCCTATTAAAATTTTCAGTCACAGACAATTACTTCCAAAATAGCCCAATACAGGTATGCCTTGTTGGTTCCTAAAACTGCCATATGAGGGATGTATGAAATTTGTCCGTTTCCGTCACAGATTATCACGTCCAAACAAATAACCCAGTACATGTATTTAGATGCCTCGTTTGTTCCTTAAACAGCCATATGAAGTATATTTAAAAAATTGTCCGTTTCCGTCACAGATAATTCCGCCCAAAGAAATAACCCAGTACAAGATGCCTAGTTTTTCCTTAAATAGCCATATGAAGTAGGTAGGTAGTACATATTTGAAAATTTATCCGTTTCCGGCACAGATAATGACGTCCAAAGAAATAACCCAGCATATGTATCTGTATTTAGATGCCTTGTTTGTTTTGTTTTATAAGCCGCCGTATGAGGTATATTTGAAAATTGTCATTTACCGTCACAGAGAATTACGTCCAATTAATTAACCCAATACATGTATATAGATTCCTCGTTTGTTCTATAGGCAGCCATATGAGGTAGTAAATTTTTTAGTTTCACGTGCCTCTGGGTAGTAAAGTCGGTCCCGAGTGGGATGTCCAACTTATTTCCAACTACTGAGGCTTCTAATCTAGTATAAGGCGAATTTAGAGGAATAGGAACTGGAAAAGAATCCGAGCACTGCCGTAACAAGCAAGTTTCATTAGACTCATGGGCGTTTATGGAAACCCATATTACGCTATCCATCTCTCTACGATTGACCCGAATTTTTATTGGCAGGAGGAGCAATCAGGATATGGAACGACTTTTAACTCCCGTGCTTATCGCTTTAAAGCAAGCTCGAAGAGAACGAACGAGG
>JAQFYT010003390.1:0-10829 GCA_034694925.1 Ceratophysella denticulata | reverse complement strand
ATTTCCTATTGCAAAAGTCTTCTTTTTTATGGCATATTCTATTTTTTCATGGCATCGAAAAATGCCACCCATTTTAAAACTCTGAGCTGTGACGAGAGTGTCAGCCTGAACCAATTATACTGAAAGCTGTGTTCCGTGTCTGGATATATTGGTATATTCATTTGCATCTACGCCGCTATACGCCAATAATCTTACTTGCGTTAAAACAGGACATAAACGCAAATGATCAAAACCGCAAAACGGACAAGCGCTTAAATTGAAAAGAATCAATATTTTCCTGCCCAATGTAACTACATAGCATTGTTAGATATATGTCATGTTAACAAACATAGTCATTTAGTTCGTCGATAGTTTGTGACTTTGGACTTTTACTAATATTGTATATCGGTCCTTGAGCGATTTTAGAACTTTCGGATTTTACTGGTAGTTTTGCCCTTACTGTGACAAGTACAACTACAATGGTGACAGGACAATTACCGCGACACGCGAAGTCATTAGGACAACATTTTCGTGTCATCTTATGATTATAGGATGACCATTGACCATAATATAAGTAAATAAATTATCGATTTTCTGGTAGCGCATTCATCTTCTATTAACTTTTGTGCTATTGTGCTACCTTTGAATGTTTCCGGAAGTGCATTCTGCATGATATTTTTAATGCCAGGAAGTACCTGCATTGCTTCGTAAATAACACTTTAGTTCAAATAAATAAAGCGTCAGGGATTTACGCGGTAGTTGTTGGTATATTCGTACAATAGCATGGCTTACCCGGGTGAGTAAGGTTATCATCATTTACCACTACTTCCCGGGTACCAATACCAACTCAAATGTGGCTAATAGTTTACATTATGGACTGCATCTAAAAATCCCCAGTGGGATATTTTGCATTATGCTGTCGGGTTCCCTCAACCAAGGATGGCATGGAGCCAAGTGTTGCGTGTTTAGTTTTGCCAAAATACTACATCAGCATTGCATCTGGCTAGGGCTTGTCCTAGGTAGGTTACAATTTAATGACCTTAGGGAAAGGCTCCTGGACAACTGATAATGCGTTGAGGCTTGCGACACTCCGACTTTGGAATCTCATTAGCAGCTCTATTTCCATCGACAGGAATGATCATAAAGCTATTAAATACCTATATGTAAATGCAAGGCCTTGTAAATTTGGCTAGACATAAACAGAAGTATATCTGAACCCAAATGACATGAGAGATATTAATTAGCGGGACTGGTAATTAGAACGTTGCTGCCTTAACAAAATTTTCGTTGAACCCCCGATACAAAGAACTTTAATTGGATCAGGAGTCCATATAAAGCTAATTTTGATAATCTGCAACACCCCAAACCCACCCAGCGTTTTAACATTTTTACACAACAGAATTATCTTATCGCCTCGTAAAATATTTTTTGAGTTCTTGGTCTCTTGCCTTTGGCCTCCAAAGCTATGGAGAAAGTACATAGTAGGTATATAACTTTCTCCAAAGAGAAAACCATGAGGACCTGCTGTTGCTGTCTATATTTCAACTTTAGAGGGTTGCCTATTGCCGAACTGTGTTAATTTAATAGAAATAAATGGATATGTTTATTTCTTCATCTATTTAGGTGTTTGGAAGCTTCGTTTTAGACTAATAGATTTACCGTTACGGATGTGTTCAACTATAATATCTATAATGTAAATTTTGAGATTCTGATTGAAATCGCTTTTTTAACGAACTGTCAAATTTCCAGCTTTTGAATTATAGCCAATCCGGAGGCTTGACTTGAATCCAGCGAGCGCTCACGTAAAGTTCAAATCTCACTTATCATATTACATGGTTAGGTTAGGTTTAAACGGCCGTCTGTTAGGTGTAGCCCCCGCAGGGTTAGGTTGGGTTGGCACAGACGACAGTTTAAACCAAACCTAACAATATTATATGATAAGTGAGATTTGAACTTTACGTGAGCGCTCGCTGGATTCAAGTCAAGCGACCCGGGTAGCGGTGTTATACGTGAGGGGTTCGGCATGGTGGGCCAAACGTTCTCCTACGAGTGGAATTTTCTTGAATTCTTGTCCAATCAGAAATGTAGTCGCGTTAACGATGTTTCCTTGTAATACACAAAATCAACATGAGGCAATTTAAATGGGCTTGTTTTGCTACAGTAAATTTGCTGCCTATACTGCACAATTTTCGTCTCACCTTCTTGAAGCCCTCTGTCAATTACATTTTCGGTAATTTTACCCGCCATTTCCTTTTGGACCTTTCTGGTCTCATCGGATACTAATGGTTGGAAGGAAACAACAATCTCTGCAATCTTCTTTACCAGGACTGATATGAAATGCATCAACGGAGATTTGCAGTGAACTTCTATAGCTTTTGAATGGGCAGCGTTTTTATTTTCAGTAGTTTCCGGCGGTGGTGGTCGGGTCGAACCAAGAACAGCAACTGATTCTGATATACCTATATACTTATATTTCAATGGATCATTCAACACTAATCAATCAAGAACGATCAGTAGTAGGAAACCGTGGACTTCGTTTTCTCCATTTTTAGCAGTTATTATACAACTAAAATAATTTTAGCGCCCTGAGATCCATGATATGACTAGGGCTTAGAACAAACGCGCCCTACTTCAGGCTTAACCCCAGGGAACTTGAGATAGCCGGGAATGCTAGGCTCCCATTGAGTGAAAAAAAATCACATTCAAATCAAGCAGAGCGCGGGAGTGACGTCAAAACACCCCGCTGTAATATGTTCTTCACATGTTCTTTATTCATTCAGCATACAACTCCCAGTGTTAATTGTAACCCCTCACGGCAAACTGTTCGTTTAATTAGTAATTGTCAATTGTTCAGTGCTTTGATGGTCAGTGTGCTCTTCTGAGCAGTATCAACACAGATATGAACATCAATTAAGCATTTTTACCTGACTCAGGTTCCTAAACAGGTATATCTCGGGTGACTAACCTAATGGACAGGCCAGACCACGTGCTAAAGTATGTCGTTATCTTCGTAAACTTGTTCGGTTACTCGTAAATGTGGTCTGTAACACCGCGTACTTGGTCTGTAAAACAGGTCGATGGCCCTGTAAAACAAGTCTGTGGTCGGTAAATTTTGACTCCGTAAAATTGGTCGGTAACTTTGTATGTGGTAGGTAACTCTGAAGAACAGGTCGGTGGCCATGTAAAACAGGTCATTAGTGGTCGATATAATTGGTCAGTAACCAAACTTGGTCGCTGAAACTCCGTATATGTGGTCAGTAACCCGTATATGTGATCGGTTACTCTGTATATGTGGTCGGTAACTCTGTGTATGTGATCGGTAACTCTGTCTAGTTGATCGGTAACTCTGTATACGTGATCGGTGCCCCGGTTAAACATAGGTCGGTGATCGGTGCAACTGGCCGGTAACCCCTTGAATGTGGTCGGTAACTCCGTATATATACTCGGGAATCCCGTATATGTGGTCGGTAACTAGGTAGAACAGGTCGGTAGTTGGTTCAAGTCGCTGATGACCCCATAAACTTGGTCGGTAACCATGTAAACCTGATCGTTAACCCCGTATATTTTGTGAGAAACCCCGTAGGTATGCGTGGACGGTAACCCCGTATGTGTAGTCGAAAACTCCGTAAAACAGGTCGGTAACTCCGTATGTGTGTGTGGTCGATAACTCAGTAGACAGGTCGGTGGCCCTGTAATACAGGTCTGCGGTCAGTACAATTGGTCTGTAACCCCATAAACTTGATCGGTAGCTCCGTATGTTTGGTCGATACCCCAGTATGTGCTGTCGGTAAATCCCCTAATTGGTCGGTAACTCTGAAGAACAGGGCGTTAGCCATGTAACCATGTCCGTAGTCTGTACATAAGATCGGTAACGCCTCAAACTTAGTTGGTAAATTAGTATTACGTGTAGGAAACACATAACAAATGTCATGTTTCAGATTAGGCTGCTTATTTTAACAATGATTTAATTTGGTTTACCTATGATTGATAATTGTAAGTAAATCTCGAGATGGAATAAGGAATATTCAATTATTATAGCTGGGTTGGCACAAGCACAGAGCAGCACATCACATACACAGGGCTGTAGTGTAGAGTGAGCAGCAGCGGGGTGTTTTGACGTCACACAAAGAGTAACCATAGTGCTCTTTCTATGATTCTGACTCTCATGTAGAGCCCTGGCATTCCCGGTTATCTCAAGTTCCCTGGCTTAACCCTAATTCATATTTTGCATTATATTTACCCGTCTTTGAGCTACCGTACCGGTCAACAAAGAAGGCCACCGCCACCATGATGATTTTGGTGTGGTTTTTGTTTCAGGTCCATGCGACGGTGGAGCAGTGGACGAACCGTAATAATACGCCAGGGGATCAAATCCACCGATAATCGTTTTAACTCCCTGGCGTTACTCCAGCACTGTTTGAGAAGACAGGAAGTGAATTATGAGGCAGGAGACAAAGACTCCAGTAGGTACTGCTCCTGAATTTTGAGTACATTTTACTTGTTTCTTTTCCTGTCCTCGTTTCACCTAACAAACTAGGGACACTTGATGGATGATTCCTCTTGGGTGGGACGTGAAAGGACAACAGAATAAATCATGGGCATATCTTGACCTCGATTGTTATTCTTACATCGTTTAATCGGGGCGATGAGCTGAAATCTACAATACAGGATTGATTAACAACTTCCGTCGGCCATTTGCAAATTTCAAGTCATATCAAAAACCTTATCTAAATTCAAACTCAATTATTTAGCCAAGACCGTCGAGGTTTCTATTGAACTTAATTGTGCAAGAACACAATTCACTAATTGGACACTGGACTTGGCCAACGATTTGAATATCTCTAAAGCAGCTAATCTTAATATGATAATACCACAATACCACGCAATACAAATGCTAATTAAAGGCTCTCGTATTTAAATCGTTAAACTATTTGGAAACATATAGCGAGACAAATCCGAATATTTGGGAAATTTTACCAATGCTGCTGCTGTAACAAATGAAATCATGTACAGTATTCAATATCCGAAACTGATATGGTTATATTTTCGAGGCCCTGCCCTGGGGCTGATTGACACATAACGCCTAGGAAATAGCAGATATTTTGATAACCCTGGAACTTATACATATGTATACTGAATATATTTACAGTATTTAATGAAAGCAACAGTTGAACATTCGACAGAGTTGTTCCAGGGCGACAGTTGTGGTTTTCAATGTAATGGATTCCGCAATTTCCGCTACACGTCCGTCTATCACGGGAATCAAACGGAATTCAGCTCCTACTATTTCGGATATTATTCCAGCTATATTTCCTGTAAACAAGCATGATGAATGATAATGAAATTCAGGATGACTTCAATCTATATTTCCATTTCAAAGCACAGGCACACTGAATTTATTACCTTCTCGCAGTCCCGTTTCAATAATCGTATCTGCAATTTGACCAGCCATCTCAGCCTGGAGCTTTGCCGCTGTCTCGGTCACCAGAGGCTCGTGGGATACAAGTCTCTCCGCTACTTTTTGCACAACGCCTGAAATTAAGTGTTTTAATGGAGCCTTGCATCGATCTTCTATATAATTCCTGGTCGATTTGTGGCTGGCGGAGCTGTGGAAATTTAAGAAAATGCTTAAATACATACATTTTGCTATTTTTAGCATTTAATTTTAGACCAGAAGGTTGTCTGTGCAATTAAATTTCAAAATTAATTTACTATTGGAATTACGTTATGCAATGAAACGATGTCATCCATTGCAATTCCTTCTTATCCCAAGCTGCTGTAAAACAGGATATTTTATCGTTAATATTTACCCATCACGGTGAAGCCCAAATATGACCACCATGATCCAGCAGCAGTTGTAGGCGACTTAGGAGTATCTGTAGGCGGAAGTGTTGTGCCGAAGATTTCCAGCGGACTCCATATACCTATATAGAAAATCGTTTGTGTTCCGCCCATCAGCCAAGTATTGAGAGTACAAGATGTGAATTATGAAGCAGAAGGCTAGGGCCTTACTACCTCTCCTGAATTCTAAGTACATTTTACACCCTTGTTCTTCGAGTTAACGGATTCAATGCATGAAGTTCTACAACTTACAACCTGATCTTGTCTCGTGCTAATGTGGAACAATACGAAACGTGGAACGGAGTAATGAATTCACAAACATAAGCATTTTATAAGGCATGGCATATCTCTCATGGGACCAAATTCCAAGACGTTAGTTAGGTACCTACTCTTGTAAGCAACCCTATCCTAATTCTTGAACAGTTAGCTTATACTGCCAAAACAGTGATAAGTTTGATAGTGATTAAATTATTATTGCCCGTATGGTAGAATTACTGCAATTAAATCTGCCATAGTCTCACAGAAGATACACTGAACAGCGCATTTATCAGCAATCTTATGGGTGTGGTTAGAGTCATGATAACTAAATTTAATTGAACTATAGCAATATTTTCTTATGCCGCTGTTTACATTAATACCACAAACGTACTAGATCCAAAAGCGATACCGACTAGACTGCATATGTGGTTTACGCGTAGTATCTTTTTGTAGCTCTGTATAATTAGATATCTGAGAGTTAGGTCAGGTTCCGTGTCTAATCTAATCGAGCCTCAAGCAAAACCTAACCTGACTCTTTGGTACCTATAACCTAATTAAAGTTGCACAGTTACAAAATGGCGTAGACCGTATTACACAATCGCTACACCAGAAAACCCAAATAAGTGTATACATTAATATTCGAATTTTACAATTTGCAAACCTCCTCGTAGTGCAGAATAATAGACTACAGTAATACCTGCATAAAAACTATGCATGCACGCGTTCGCGTAGGTACCTACCTTCATACGTGAGCATTACTCTATTTCCGTTTTGAGGGCAAATTAGACGTTTAAACATGAATATGAATATAGAACGCCTTTAAAAGGGCATTGTAAATGGCACCCTTGAGGCTATAGACCGTATGGAATAAGACTTCGCTATAGAAGATTGTGTTTCTATTGTCCTCAATTTATAGCATAATAAGCATTTCTCTGAGCTCACCTTTGTTCCTTTCTTCAATATTATTTATTAGTTTATTCAAAATGTAAATTATTTCGGTGTACGCTCCAGAAACCATAATACTTGTTTTTGTTATTGGTACACATAGTACGCGTAGATGTGCCAGGCTTTGAATTCATATATAAGGCTCCGACTTCGTTGCTCCTTGCACGCGTAGGGCGCAGCGGGGCGAAAACGGGAATAATGGAAGTGAAGTTTTGTCTGAGTTTTTGGAATTTTGTAAAAGCATAGTCATGTAACATTGAGGGCTGACATTTTCCGTCATCCATTTAAACTTATATCACATGTAAATAAGTTTTGAATATTGAAGAGCATACATAGTACAATTACAATAGAATAAATAGGAAAGAGAAGAGTATCACAAATCACAATTGAAATATTCTTATAGAGTAGGTAGGTAATTAGAATTAGAAGGGTAGGTATACTACTGTCTGGACAGCACTCAAAATTGAGAGCATTCGGATGTCGTGTGTGGTTGTGGTAGTGTGCTATTGTCCGAATTTTAAATAATCCAATATGCAAAAGCGAGATCCGAAATTCTATTAACTTTTGAGTGTACAGACAGACAGTAAAGTACCTACGTTGTTACATGGTTTTTATGTCATTGCATTGTGCGAATTTGGTATATAATTGTAATAACACGATGGAAGTGGGATTGAGAAAACTGTAAGTAAAGCAGCTCAAAATGACATGCTCGATTCACTGATCGCCTACTTATCTAATATAACCGAGGGGAATGGATATTAACGTTGGGTTAAGTTAAGCTAAAAATATGCGATCACTGGGTCGTCCATAACACAATGTGCCTGTAAAGCTATTAATTTTGTCTTGGCAAACGAATAGAACCAACGCTAATCTAATTTGTAGAGAAGTTTATATCCTTCAGAAATATCTTGAAGAAAATACTCTAGAGCCCACAATCTACTTTCTCTCTAGATCTCTGCTTTCCATCTTATTGTGTTCTTTGTGTGTGTGAAAGGGAGGCTGATGATGACTAATTAGTGATCATGGAGGGGCAGGAAGTGGTTTGACTAATCCCACGACCCGGTTTGACTACAACTGGGGGTGCTGGAAGTTGGGAATTTGTTGGTTTTGTCTTAAGTATAATTATATTGTCGAGGTCCAGCGTGACGGGGCCCGGGTAGCGGGTCGACACGAGGGGACCCTGGTTTGGAACACATTCTGAGTAGGAAGGCGGCGGAGATTCTTCGTCCGAAACGGAGTCGTAGTAACTGGGTAAATCATTACTCGGCTCCCGGTCCACGAGGAGACAGGCCACGGCTGCGGGAAGATGGGCTCGTCCGAATCCTCCAAGGACACACCAAATAATAGCATATTATTTATATGAAATGTCTTGGGCACAAACTCGAGTTTTTGGCTAGGAGCGTCTGACGTCAATTGAGTTCCGGCAGATGAGGGCAATACAGTATAATTCGTCAAATGCGACCAAAACAATTGAGTACCGTCGAAGAAAGTAATCGAAGGTATTCCGTGTAAATTAACAACTAATGCAGAATTGAATGTAAAATGAGCTCAATTAACTAAGAATTGTATATTTGACACCATTGTACGTATTTTTACGCAAAATAAAATATGCTTTTTGACCAGGCAAAACCACCACAGTAATGTGAAATATTAACCCTAATGTCTAAAATGACACATGGTTAACTTAACACTAAACTGAGCGCGTAAATTTTATGAAATTCGAACTATACAAACCGAATACCAATCTAATGTATTGAACTTAAATTGACGTGGCGGTGCTCAATTGACGTAGGACGCTTGTTAATCACGCGCTTCTGATGAGAGACTTACTTGCTAATGAAGACGTGGTCGTCGTAGTCTCATTCGTTTGATCCATGTCCGAAAAACTGAATTGAGACAATTGGTCACTCTCCGTTCCTCCATATTCGTTGCAAATTGCTGAAAATGAATACAAATACAGAATAGAGCTTCTTCTTCAACCTTCACAGTTCTTTAATAAGAGACACACAAGCTGTGCTACGAAACTATGAAAAAGTATCGACTTATGGATATTTCCGATGACAGACTTTCTCCAACTTTCACACAAACTTTCACCAAACGCTTTGTTGAATTCATCGTGCTCTCTAGTCTCCGAGCTATTGTGATTAATAATTCATAGGACTCAGAAACTAATATGAAACTTAATGTAGCCTGTCCTGGGTTCGTTCACGACGAGACGGTCCGTTAAATTCAAGAATGTAAAATATAACTCTTTATCTGGAGCTGTTAGGATTTAAGAAAAGGGAATAAAAACCGCTGATCAATGACACTGATTATATTTGAATTTGTAAGAAACGGCCAAATTTGTCATAAAATAGTACTTAATAAACCATAAATCTTATCAAGGGAAGATAAATGGGTTCAAAACACGGAAGAAGGCTCAGAGAAAGTCAAGTGAAAGTAAGTGAAAACAGATTTTTTTTCTCCCGGTCGTTTTTCTTATAAAAATCACCCCAAGTCTTATCGACCAGTAACAGTAACCAGAGAAGAACCGCGTTACTGAGAATTAATTACCCACCAAAACCCAAGACCTAGGAGAGCGTAAGAGCAAACTAACCTGAGGACACGCCGCCACGACTACTTTGCTGAAGCGTGACGTGAATATTTCTCAACCGTCTCTGTCTCGCAAAGTGAAAGTTACTCACGACGTCGTCCAGATTTCTAATTCGACTCGGTCTCTCTGGCTTTCTCTTCAGAAGGCGACGACAGTTTTTGAAACACACAAACTGAAATATGGCACAGAAATAGTACGTTTAATGTAAATAATTGTACAATAGAGATTACAGTATAAAGATTCCAGAAACCAGTTACCAAAACCTTCTAAAATATATTTTGCTTTACACAGATAAGGGCATACTATTGCACGACGTCTGGGTTTTCGTCAAATTTGAGATAAATAAACTCGAAGATTTCCGAATAATAATAGATTGGTGGTTTTCTCTATCGTTATGTTTTACAGGGTTCAAGCACTTTGCTTATGCTAGTTAAGAATCAGAAAATTTCAGATTTTAACCCTAAAATTTCAATCCAAACACCCAACACAACATTTTCTATTAAGTTTATAAAGGTATTATTTTAACGCCGGTCAATGATCTTACAATATTATTTCTTAAAACACAATCTACAGTCTAAACAGATCCAGAATGGTGTTTGCGTTAGACCTCTGTCTATGTTTTTCTACGTACTTAGATATTTGCATTCAATAGAATATCTCTAAATACTACCTACATAGCATTTTAAGTTGAATAGTCAGTTCAGCTGCAACCAGTCATTTCATTATTGACAGATCCTTAAATCGAATGCATTGGCTCCGTTGTTACTGATTTTGTCAGTTTCTTGAGTCTGGGGTCTGGGGCATTAAAATTTATGATTTGACTGGATTGGAAAAGCTGGTACAAAGGCAGAAACTAATTATAATGTGCATACTTTAAAAGCAAGGTTACCTAACATTTGACGATCAGAAAATTGGGGATTTGATTTGAATTTATTAACTTGTTGTTGAATCTGCCTAAATATAAAACAAAGATTGGATTTCGGCTCAATCAGCAAATCTTAATACACACTTCCTGGATTCGTTTGATGACCGATAGACGTTCCACTCTTTCGGTAGAGAATTCCAGCCTTGAATTCCTCTAAACTTGATGGTCTTCTGCAATATTGTTGAATTAGCTCGTTTTACTCGTGTGTGAATTCAGCTATGGTAACTTTTAATATACCTACACGATTACTATGACCCTAATATCCAAATAAAGAAAACTGGAGATAAC
>JAQFYT010003389.1:0-10831 GCA_034694925.1 Ceratophysella denticulata | reverse complement strand
GACCCGAGGCGAAAAGACCGCGAGGTGAAAAGACCGAGGTGAAAAGACCGGGGGCGAAAAAAACAAGGCGAAACGACATGTAACCGTTGCTGAAACAGGGTGCAAACGTACATAAATAAATAGATATATTTCAGTCTAACCGATGTATAGACATAATAAATTAGGTACAATTTTTAAGGCAAATTACGACAGCAAGTCTATGTTAACGTAATTACCCTTCATTATTGTAATAGCTTTTACTGTTCCAACTTCCAGAGTTCGAACTACTTAAAGATAATTAAATCTGCAAGAAAGCATCTCATTTTTCAACATGCAGACCCAGCTCGGATAAAACTACATGCTTACATGTATTCGGTATGGTATCTGGTGATTTTGTATACAGCAGCTTAACTGCGACCAATTCGACTTAAGGAGACTTGCATGATGAATAATTTGCACCTTCGAATTATGCAAGGTAGAATAGTTGTTACCAGAAATTCCGCAGCTTTTCGTAACTCAAAATACTTATGGGGCATAGGGCATACAATTATATAATTGGTATTCACATACAAGAACCGACCCAAGCTAAAAAGACCAAGACGAATCCGCCGTAAACCATGAACCACCAGAGCAAAAGCCTAATTTTCAAAACCCAGCGTCTAGCATAACCGCAGCCCATCATTTAATACACCTTCCCTTAACCGTCTCCTCCAATCAATCAGCTTGTCCCACACTCCAGATCTCTACTCCAACGCTCATTTCCATTTCCCAACACATCCATATCTATTACCCTGTCCCGCTCCAAACCCTAAACCCAATAAACGTTAAAAATTCAATAGAAAAGAAAGCACTTTGAACCTCATTCCGTATTCCTCCCCATATGCCCTCAACCACCAATCCATTAGCTCCGACTTTCGAACAAGTAATCTACAACAACAAATACACGGGTTCCTGATGTGGGACTACTACAAAATGCACATAAGCTAAGCAAAACTCGAAAACTATACACGGGCGCTAAATATTTGTACAATGACTACCTGAACAGACAAATGTGTTTATGTACATAGGGACATTGTACATTTGAACGGCACTCAACCCAGGCAACCTTTGCGAAAGAAAGTTGTGCGTGGGTAAAACTTTCATTTTTCTTTATCGACAGAGCCCAGAGTTCAGGAGGCACTGAAACAGTTTGTGAAACTTTTCAGTTTTCTTCACTCAACCTCCGACCTCTCCCGTTGCTCCTGGACCACCGCTCAGAATAAAGTAGTACAGGAAGTTCCCCTGTGCCGAGACCCAGGCCCCCAAAGTACAGAAAAAGGGCTGAGCAAATATCAGGAAATTAAATCAGTATTGTCCCCTTCCCTATCTCCAAAGGGACAGGAAGAGAGCGGCAAGTGAGTGAAAACTTTCTCCAGTAAAAGCCCAGCAGTGAAAGTTATGACGAAGAGAGACTTCAATATTCAATAGGTATATACGAAGGGCATAACTATTACATTTACTAAAGAGAAAATTCACTTTCACTCCCATTTCCCCAATCAGGGCCCTTTTAAATCACATCCGGCCGAATGGAAAATCTAATTCAACTCAAAATCAACTTTAAGGACGTGAAGGAAGACAAGCTCAGCATCAAGAGCATATGACAAGGATACAATCTTGCATAATCGTAGGGATTAGCTGGATCCTAAGTTTGGCTTAAAATTAAGCTGCATTATATAGGGTTATCGTACACTATCGATGAAAATACCACAGTTTGGTCAGTCTACTAAATTTAAAGATATACAGTGTTAGGTATAGATAGATAGGGAAAAAATGCACTTTGAGAATATCTTTTGCTGAAAGCATGAAGTTAGCAATTAGCAAATGACATGAATCACGAACTGCAGAATTACCTGATATTTAAGCTTCTCAAATCCGAAGTTCTTAAAACAAGCTTTGATTGGATAGCGTGCCAACAGCTCGTCCGTCCGTTTTCACACAAGAAGACCGACAGTCCAATTATGAATCAAGCCAGAAAAAACACTCAATTGACCTCACAGTGCACTCCTCAAACGTGAGCTTAATCCAATTGATATGTTAGCCCAAAACAATCACTTTTTATCGTTCAACCTTTCAAATTAGAGTTATGGGCGTTGGGGAACGTGGAGACTTACAAGTAGGAAGTGCAGTGTTTTTGGTTCCCGTGCTTTTGGGAAAGTTGAAATATGAATATTATCCCCTTTTTTACGACAAACGCTCAGCCCACAACTCAAAGTTTTTTTCTACACACCCAGTTTCATTCACATAGAATAAGGCAAGCCACAGGTTTTTCCTTTCCTCAAGAGTCACTGTGACGAATTTCCCAGTTATTATATTATACACAGAGTTACGTTGACGTCACGTCATGCTCAAATAAAAGGACTGTTGATTTATGAGCCCCACTTTCCAGGAATTAGAATCAATCAATCAACTTTTCCTTCTTATAGCGAATCGTGCTATAAATTTCAGAGCTGCTGCAGTCAAACACCAGGCCAGACTCGAATTCCAATTAAGATACTAGCTCTATGCACTGTTACCGAATTCTTTTGAGGAATTAGAACTCGTTTCACTCATTTGTTTTCTCTGACGTTTCTCCCTTGGGATATTATGGTAAAACCCAAAGCGCCTTGTCAGCAATTCTGAAATGCAGTTAGTCACTTTTGAGTTTGAGACACTCAATGTCAAAGGACTTAGACCTTAGGAGTTGTATTATTGTTCTACATCAATTGATGTAAGGATAACCAAGTTCTTTTTAGACAAAAATCGTGTCACTAGGCCTGCCCTGACAAAGTCATATAAACGCACTATCCCAAATAATGCAATTTTGTTTTCCTTTTTGCCTTGTCGACGAGACAATTTCCTTTTGTTGAAGAAAAAGAAGGAAGCTAACCTTATCCTGGTGAAAAAGGTTAGGAGCTTCCAATCGATTTTTTTACCAAGACTTGACTTGGGGTATCTGAAGATTGTCTATTTAAACTTTCATAGGATTCGGTTGTGTGTCGGGCTCAAGCCAGTAGTCTCCTGGAGCTGTTTTCCTTCGAAGAAAAAAACACACTCCACGTTTGGCAATTACTACTGGAGAAAGGAAACCCAAGGTTTTAAACTTTCTCTCAATCCGTTGCCTTTAAAATTCTAAGCTTGGTGTGTTGAAAGCCAAACCAAGCTAGCAAACACTAAGACTCACACACACACAGAAGAACAGAACAGGAACAGAAACGAGTCAATATTTGCACCCGCAGTAGTTGTGTACTTGTTACTATGGCCCTTGCTGTTCTGACCGAGGCTCTACTTGTGGTCTGACTTCGGATGCTTGTTTCGAAGACTTTCTATTTCTTTCTTTCTTTTTTAAATCCACATGGACTGAATACTAAATTCCTTGAACGACGGAAGAAAGGCTGACGTGCTGAGTTGGTACAACTTGATGTGTCCAAGTCAAAATCGAAAGTGAAGAACTTTCGCGTCTCCGCAACGCGAGTTTTCTCCTGTGTGCTCCTGCTTCGGCCACACAGAACCCACAGCCGCCGGGAGAAAGTTGGAGGAGGGAGCATGCACACAACACGGAATTGAAATGCGGACGCTACGGGCCACAGGAGCACAACCCATAGCTTTCACCCACACTCAACCTGAGACGGAATTTTTCAAATTTCACCTGTACTTTAGTAAATACCTTCGTTCTGTCAATTTTTTTTTGTAAAATTCCTACTGTTGTCAATGCGTTGAAAACATCATTCAAATTCGCTCAAGTTTCATTTATTTTTGCTAGCCAAAGCTGACCTGACAATGGCCTAACCTAACCCAACATTAGTAATTTAAGCTATTACACGTTAGAAGTGTCTCACTTATCATTTATACAGTTTTCCGTGTCATTAAGCTCTACAGCTGTTTTCGGTGGAATTAAGCCATACAACTCAGTACAATATTACTGCTTTATAAATTTGGGGTGCCAGCTTGTACAACTCAGTCCTTATTTTGTAGCACAAGTTCGATATGTATATATTTATTCCTGAAAATAATCTTTACATAGTAAGCCCTGACGAGATTAGTATTAGCAGAGAATGTTGATCCAAATCAGTAATAATGCCTATGAGCAGGAGCACTTCCCGTTTGAAGTTGATTCAGAGAGCGGAAGGCTGACTGGGTTTACTTTGAATCCAGCAATCTGACTTAAGTATATTTTTGCCTAGTTTTCCTTGTCTGTCTATGCAACAACAACTTTGAAAAGGGAAAAGTGACATGAATAATAAATCATTTTCACAAAGGTTTCGAATTGACAAAGTAAGAGCCTTCCCCCAGAACTTAAACCTGAATTCAATTCAAATTATAATTCCTCGCACTGAGCTCAAAAGCACGAAACTCCGAGCTGCTCTTGCTCCAAGCCTGTACAGTTACACTCCAGATGAAAGCAATATATAATTTTTCATCCTTCTGAATCCCTGAAGTGAAGACACACTACGAAATCCACTCTACCTCCTCAAGTATACTGGATCGAAGGCGAGTGGAGAAGAAATCGGAGCTAGCACATATGAGTCAAAAAAAGTGAATTTCCTCTAAAACTTTGCCCACAAAATATTCAGGCAAAAAGACCTAGCGCTAAGAACATGCAAGGACGAACCATAACATATACATAATCACATGTTTTACAGAATCTAGCAGGGTCAATATTATGCAACCTGAACGATAACTTAGCGTAATGAGTACACTGGTTTTTTGCAGCTGTGTTTTGTGCTCTACGATTTGTCGAAATACCAAAGAATTGTGCCTCCGAGATGCGCTAGCTCAAGTTGTTTATTTATTTTTTTACGAATAGAAAAAATATGGTCTGACTCCCGTTTGTAAAACGAAAACGAAGAGAAATTCATGGCATAGACTCATTTCACAGAGTAGTCTGTATTGCTTCTACTACAACGTTATTCGGGAAGTCTAAATTTGATTTTGGTCTCCTACACAATAAGCTTGTTAAGGAAAAAGAGCTGAATGTCAAAGTTTTTAACTCGTACGTCTCGAGAAGAACTCCCGTGGAGTGGAGCATCAATCGAGCTTTCTACGGACCATTTAACAAGAGTCAGCAATTCAGACAGACCTATGTAGTATGCTTTAGTCTGGTTCAATGGATAGTATTTCGCTAGCTACGTCCCAAGTGCTTCAGAAAGTACGATGTCCGAGAATACCTATACAGCTGGAAGCTACTGTATGGCTGGTTTGGTTTATAGTTTACAGTGCGTGGAATTCCTAATTGGTTGACACATATTTGGTTAAGACTAGGACGCGTCAGTTCTGAATCATTATTTCACTGTGTGCAATGCTTCAGGTTACACTAAAACGCATATTTACGTGAACTTAATTGAGCACGACAGCGTTATCTGAACTTGAGCAGGAAAACAAGCGGAAACTGAAACCACAGGTTTTATTATGTTAACATTTATTGTTTATTTCAGACCATGTTCATAATTATATCAGATATATTTAATTCGTCATCTAGGTAGGGGTAGATTGAAGGCAGCTGCGTCTTTTTCTGCGTTTTACATTAATGTATGGTTTTACATTTGTTAAAACTTCGTTTTAATATGATAATTTTCATGATTACGATAAATAAAAGTGCGAGAAAAGCTACCAAATTTGTCAACAAGTTTGTAGGCGTATATTTTGGCATAAACTTGCCTTGATCACAAAGAAAATTAGTTTTTAAACATAACAAAAATTTACCCCTCCTAAAGACAAGACCCAGCTTTATCTCAATCTAATTAGTCCCAAAAGTTTTGTTTTGTTTTTATATTATGAATTCTTTACCCTGCTAGAACTTATGTGCAAATTATGTAAATATTGCACAACTACAGCATGCGAATACTTTCCGCATACCTAATCCCCATCTAAAAACTTTCACCGAAAGAAATAAGCAGCTTCTGTAATAAACGATACCTATATAACAAAATTTTGAAACGGCTCTTCCATTGTCGACCAAATAGCTACAGCACCGACTGCCTCCAAATTACAAAATTGGGCAGTACAAATAAAACTGGAAATACTGTAGATAAGTCTGTCAACAATATAAAAGCCGACAAAACGAGGAAACACTAAAATGAGATCTATATCAAGGATTTGTAGTAAAGAAAGAACCCATCTTAAATATACATGTCAGGTCATAAGAAAAAAGGTATTGGCCCCTTTCTCAAGGCAAAACTGAAAATTGTAAGTTTAGCAGTAAGTCTTCTTTTAGTAGATACCTCAACCTAGTTTATATGGAGCGAAATCCAGGCATTTTGTGCCTCTATGTGGTGAAAGTTTGGAAAAAAGTCCGTTTTACAACAGGAGTAACAGTGAGATAAGGCGACTCTTCGTCAGGGAGCTAAAATCCATTTTTATTTTCATCCGCTCTGCTGTTCCTACGTCAATTGTGTCCGCATAAATCGCGCTGAACATTGCTTGTATTAATCCAAGAGTACAATGTAGACATACGGGAACAAAATAGGGTGTTTCACGCTAACACAGATTAAATTCAATAGTTTTAACAGAGCAGATGGATCGTATAGGGATATGGGCGAGACAACTAGCGAGTATATATTGACGTAGAGCCATCCGAATATGTAGGTACCTATGCTACGCCTAGTTTACTGTTTCAATCCAACCAGGTCATTTTCATTCCAACAACCCCTTGTAAAATTGACATGAAGAAATTTATTACCAGAACGAGCCAAAAGTTCTCTCCGCTTATTTAACGACTCAAAGTTTTCTTAGTCATGTCACCAACGAATCAGAAATTCAATTAGTGGATAAGAAGGATTTTCTGGCCTTCTTGGAGAGTCCGCCTAGCATGCCAAAAGGAGTACCCGTGCTTCAGAGTAAGCGAATGAGCCTCGTGGGGCATGCAAAAAACCCTTGGACGAAGAGAAAGCAATTATTTTCAGACTTTCTCGAATTTCGAGAAAACATGAAATGCACGCAATATATCATGCTCCGTAGTCTACGTCGCACCGACGTGATTTCTTGAGTTGGAGTTGCAGTACAGGTGAAGTCACTTGGTCGGATAAATAAGGATAAGCCTATTAATCTTGCATGTCAAATTCAGCTAGATTTCAATTATTTTGGTAAAAATTGTGTAATTAAATACTTGGAAGTCGATGTGTACTGTATCGTGGTTCATAAAATTAGATGAGCAATTAAAACTTCCGAAAGGCACTACGTCTTTTATTGAGTTAAATTACGGGAGAACTGCGAAAATGTCATACACTGAACAGAAGTTGTCCGCAAAATCATTCTTTCGTAACCAACTTCTGGTTAAGAGAAAAGGTATGTAAACTCCCGGAAATAACTGGAACGACCTAAGACCAAGTTCATTTTAATTTTCTAGGAACACATAAACAAACACGCAACTGTAATTTTGATTCTAGAATACACTCATTTTGTTAAGGTAAACAGACCAATTCCATCTAAAACAGAATTATCCAATTGCTACGGTCAAGTGAACTAACTGGAAGGTAAACAATTAAAACGAATTTATTTTTCTCTGTAGTTTCTACACGCGTGGAAATTTTGCAATTTCTTTTCGACCGATGCTCGAAGCGACAGGGAGAGAAAGCAAGTGAAAGCTTGAGAAAGTTTTCAAAGGGCCAGTGCGGCATCTATCGTGCAACGGCAAAAACAGGGAGTAGCAAAGGTTTTTGAGTTATCCCAGGGTGGCGGCAGTCGACAAACTAGCACACTGCTACTTACTTCTATTTCCCGTTATACTATTTCTTATTTGTATGTACAGTCATGGAGCAGAGATATCGTAAAAATTACTGGAGAACGTTCTACAATGTGCGTGTGTATGTGTATGTGCCTGGACTTCGGACTTGATGTATTTCAGGTATTTCCTAGGTATTCACCACAGGGACCAAGCCGCAGAGAGAGAGAGAAAGCAAAAAGACGAACGACTTTCTGTGTAAATCCATCTTTTATGAGTTGGTTGTCATAAACGTGCACGAAATGAATCGAAGACACTCTTTCGTGTCCATTTCCGTGGTGGTCCAATTCGACTTCGCTTTAGAAGGTGCAGTAAAGGTTGAGCAAATATAATCCAAATATTTAGCTAGGGAACTGTATAATATGTATTTGAGTATGTAGTACCAGGTTGGAGGTTGCTCGGACCAACGTCCTCAACGCAATTCGAACTTTCTTCTACCAATCTGGAATTTAATATGAATTATACCTTGTCGGTAAATATTGGGTTCTTATAAGATCGATTTTTGCATTAACGCTCGGCTACTCTGGCGTTGTGAAAGTAAAAGTCGATCGAGAAACTTGAAAACTTTCTACCTGTACATAAAATGTATCAACCACTCGCTGGGAATTCTATAGGGCTGGTACATAGCTGGTAGCCTATAATCTGATACAATGTAAACTTCGTATCATAATATTAGTTTACTACACCTACACAGCTTCCAAATATTTCATGGATGAGCGGAACCGATGAATGGGGAAACTGGATATCCGAGAAATGTTGAAACTCGGTAGCATCTAAATTTACCTACAATATATACATAGTTTACACATTTCATGAATCTCGTCGCATCACAAGTTGAAAAACTCAAAAAATTGTTCATCGAGCACTGCCACGTGTGAAATTCGTCCGCATATATTTGTGTTAATGTAATCGGAATACGACATTCGTCGAGTAATTGTACTACAAGTATCCCAGCAACAGCAAAAATATTATGATACCGTATGCATACGCCTACCCTGTACCTAAATATATTGCGGTTTGCTTTTTGCAATATAGACAAAATTAATAATTTTCAATATTCATAACAATAGCTTGCATAAACTATGCCCTCAGAATTAAACGAACCAGCACAAATACATTTGTAGCACAAATACATTTGTACCACAAACTTACACGAAGCGTAACCCGTAACATATTCATGTATCTGTAGTTATCTTTGTAGAGAGAGCGTATCAAGTCTCGGATTCCAATTTTCTAGGTTATATTATTTATTCTGCTCTTTGTCCTTGAGACCTTTTGGAGAGAAACTGTAGCTATATTCGATCAGATATATCTATTACACTTTCTCCTGTGAGGACGAAGAAAGACATATAATTATTGGCTTTTGGGATTGGATATGGATATACGGCAGAAAATCCATTTCTCGAGACAAGGGGTTAATCAGAGGAACCCATAATAGGTATCTGGGATCTCTGAGACTCGCTTCAATGAAAATAACATAACTGTGCCTATAGTACTGACAAATTACAAAAAATTGATTTCCTAATTGAGCCCTAAAACTCCGTTGTCCCTTGTGTATATATACTTATGTTCAATGACCAACCAACCTCACCTGGCTACATATTTCTGACATGAATGAGAAGAAAGTGTCTATTAACAACTCAAGGAAAACTACGAAAAATACGAAATGTTAGGAAAATTCTTCGCTTTTTCCCGTCCCGAAACTGAACTCCATCAAGTCCGTGTATATATTCATGAATGGAAGAAATGAAACTGAAACTAGACGTGGCAAAAGCAAACAGGGAAAAATCTATAAATATGAAATAGGTTCTGTGGAAACTTGAGCGGAATAGCTATAGATTTTATATTAATCCAGTTCACATCCCAAATAAAGTATCAAACACGAGAGATACAACTGTCTGTCAAACATATACATAAACATATACAATGCCGGGCGATAGACCTTGTTCGTTCCAATAGAATTGAATACAAGGTTGGATTTCACATCAATATTTACAAGAAACTGTCTAAAGGGATGGATAGATAGACAACCCAAAACCGTTCATGTTTGCACAAATGCAAGTAAAAGCTCAACAAGGCCGAGAACCGAGAACTCAGCGAGAGCTTAATTTCTGACACTAATTCGATAGATTAGCAGTAGAAGCCGCTATAGACTCAGGGTTCAAATGCTTGTAGCTGTTATAGTTACTAAATGAATATATCCATCGCATTAGAAATTGGAATTAAAATTACCAGCAATGCAGCAAATGATGAACACGTTAAAATCGGCCGTTTTGATGGCGAAAATGTACGCCATTGCTACAGTATTTTATTACTTAACTAAAAATAATTATTTATTAGGGCTGAGTAAAAACTCGTTATCTAGCCTCCGATTTGGACGATTATTAGTATTTTGAAAATCGGAATGTATGTTTAATAGCCGCAGAACGTCACACTTTCAAAGTTCAATTTGAAAACAAGATCATCGATCATTGAAATTAAAAGAATTTAATTAAGAATAACTTCTGGAATTCGGAGTTTGTGGGAAAAGCGATTTCTTTCCAGAATGCTATCATATGTTTCAATCTTTTGAGAAACAAGGTTTATTTTGAGTATGATGCAAGCGAACCCGAAAGGTTTTTCAGGCTGAAATTTTACTTCACACGCTTCACACTAATAATGCTTATTTCAAAAATCGTGCCTCAATGGGTATTCGACTAGACTAGGCTCTACCGCCACGCCACCTATCGGTGAAGCATCAAATTTTAGTTGTCATTGGAAATATTTTGCTATCCTTTAAATTAGCTTTACAGTACATCCTATTTTGTAGAGATAGGAAGCACTAATAATTTCATAACTGTGAACTTGTAAATTCAATTACACAGCGATTAACTAGTGAAATATATTATGATATATTTTATACAAATGATCAACCGATCAAATACAACCATGAACCACAATATTTGTACTTTCAATTATGTACAAGTAACCTATCGGTGAAGCATCAAATTTTAGTTGTCATTGGAAATATTTTGCTATCCTTTAAATTAGCTTTACAGTGCATCCTATTTTGTAGAGATAGGAAGCACTAATAATTTCATAACTGTGAACTTGTAAATTCAATTACACAGCGATTAA
>JAQFYT010003388.1:0-10833 GCA_034694925.1 Ceratophysella denticulata | reverse complement strand
GACAGGACAAGTTTTCAAATAACTCTCACATATGTAACCGTTTATGTAAAATTCAAGGTATCGAGATGCCTGTATTAAGCTATATTGGAAATTAATTCTCCGTTACGGACAGGACAGGACAGGACAGGGCGCTTTTAATGGTGGTGAGTCCTATAAACTGACCTCACTACGTTCGGCCAGAATTACCAGCCGATTGCAATGCATTAGTTAATTGAGACACCACAGAAACTGGGAATAACGCTAACTTCTTTCATATGCTTGCTCTTATAAGCACAACAATACTTCAATGTAAAGTTAAAAGCATGTAAAATCAAGTCAGGTTATTGATTTAACACGAAATGGTCCGACATTTTATGCGGTGTCTCCATTTACAAACATTGGCCCAGTAAACCACGGATTTTCAAAATGGAACTTTGCTCGCCTGGGCTAAAATGTAACTCCAAACTATAATTTACACATTATTACAATTGTTATTAATTAATTTATTGACCGGATTTTAAAAGTGAAATTAATAAATACACAAATCGCCTACCAATAACTGAATACAATTACACGTATTTTTTTAAAAAATAACGATGACGAAGTGTGAATGAAAGCGTTTTCCAAAATTAAATTATTTAACCTAATATCAAAATGTTTGTGAGAAATTATGAGAAATCTCTGCTGAATTTAAGAAATATTACCTTCGTGTGTGTGCCAATGGTCCCGTCGTCCCTCCGTGCTTTTCTTCCGTGAAGCGTAATAGCAGAGCTATAGGAAAGAAAATTGACCGTAAGGAAACTCTCAATTTCTGGACTTAATTTGCTAAACCGTAATTAGCGAATAGTGTTAATTACGAGTAGGAAGAAGACGAGCCAGAAGAGACCGAAGGCGGCCAGGACAACGAATTCAATTGTCTTCATGGTCCAGGGGGTGGGAAGGGTTGGTGGAAAGGCGGGTTAATGGGAAGGACCACTTGTGGCTCTGCCAGGACTTTCACTTCTTTTCTCCAGTGTTTACGACACGACGCGAATTATCTAACAATAGTTAACTAAGGGTGGGACGTGGGAGAGAGGGGTTTGGTGGGAGGGCAGTGGGCATGCAGGCGGTTGGTATGGTGGGAAAGAAGAAGCAGAAAGGTTCGTTTTAATGAACTAAAAGTGGGAGTCTATGAGGCGAGAGAAAGTTGGGAGACTACTGAACGACTCGGGAGAAAGTGAGACACAAGTCCGCTCGCTTCACCAAATTCACATCTCAAATCAGGGTGCTCAACATATTTGTCTCGTTTTAAAGCGCTATCATACTAACACAAACCAGAAGGGTCTTATGGAATGATCCCTGTGTCTGTATGTCCGTGTATACTTTTCATTATAAATGAATCCCTGATTGACCAGGTTAGGTTCGAGAATTTATTGTTAGATGTTTCCGGTATATGTAGTATGTTGCCTGCTGCCAGAATTTTATTATGCCTTAAATCTTTTAAGGTTGGTAAATCTGACGTATTCATAATTGACAACCCTGGTAATCCATGATCGTGAATCGTGAAGATGTGTGAGGAGAATGCTACACAGAGCTTGGGATAGAAGTTTGAGAGAATAGAAATCGATTTGGGTTCCTGACTCGGGTAGTGGAGCACAAGGGAAAGTATGTAGAAAAGTGGGACATGGCTCTTGGCCCGAGACAGGCAACTGTCATCCTTCCAACGGCACCTACCAACTTCAGGCATAGCCCTATCGTGTCAGTCACGAAACCTGGACCACAGCCTAATTCTTCTCAACATCTCTTTCACTCAAGAACAATAAGCTCGAATTTGGTTCTTTCATCTCATCCACCTTTCATGCACTACTACTCACTCACGCGTCAATTCTATCAAAAGATCTGCAAATTAACATCTTCCACGAAAAATAGTAATTTCAACCTATATAATTTGATTTTAGTAAATACCAAAATTTTAAAATTTTGTCCAGCAGTCAAATTAATATGCAGATTTAAACAGACTCATTAATTCATGTATTACTCACTTAATTTCTATATTTAAAGCAGGCGGGTGTGACGCCAGACACCAGACGTTAAGTTCTCATTTGAGACATAAAACTGGTACAGATACACCGAACGATTCAGATAACCTGGAAAGGTCGCAATCTCAACGTGTATGACGTCTTGTCAGTACATGTTTAGCTACGTCGATGATTGAATGCTACATAATGAATCGTGGCTGGGGTATAAAATTGAACCGAAAAACCCACACCAAATCAGAGACTCCGGTTCATTGAGGCATAAGCCCCGGCCCTGACGACTTATCATCAATCACCCACCCCTCTGATGAATTCCTATTGAAATTCAGAAATTGACAGTATTAATGAATTGAATTTTCGGAGGAGAAAGCACGGGAGAAAATTATTCACTCTGGGTTTGGCTAGGTTGGGTTTGAGCCTTGATAGGCTGGCATCTAAGATTATGGATCACTGAGCTCAATAGCTTTGAGTTGTTTGTTAGCTTAGCTCTGGGTAGATTGGTTAGTAGGAATTGGGAAATAAATAAACGTGCCATGAGAAAATAGAATCTGCAATGAAAAAGAAGACTTGTGCAATAAGTCTGCATGGCAGTAAAGATATTAGTCAGGTTAGGATAGGTTAAAACGTTGGCGGACGAGATTGATCCGTTCTACAGGTTAGGTTAGATTTTCCAAATGACCAATAACTAACCTAACCTTCGGAATTATAGACCAATTTTACTTATTGCAGCATTCTATTTCTTATTGCAAAAGTCTTTGTATTTTATGGCATATTATATTTTTTCATGGCATCGAAAAATGCCACCCGGAGGTATTGGTAATCTGGTCGGATTTTTCAGCGTTCAACGAAAGGATCAACTTGTCAGAAATTCCAATTCAGCTTTAGGTTGGATTTTTGTAAACCTGCCTTAAACAACTAGAATACTGTAAACCAACCTTAAAGCTCCAAACGCTGGCTTGGGTAGATTCCGATTATGCGTGAATCTCTTCATATGTATTTCCATGAAAACAAATACAGGGATCATTCCTTTTACTTTTTTTGCATGAAATGAGATAAACTTTCTTTTTCCAGCCACCGCCTTTCTCCGCTTTCTCGACAACAACGCAGAAAAAATTCATGAGCAGAATGAAATAGAGAAAAAGAAAAAGCGTGTGTTATTTTTTATGAAAAGAGATCAGAGAGGAACTTGGTGTGCACTGTCGGATTCACGAATGAGAATTTTTGTGAATCTCCGTGGGTAATTCCCAGCTACTCCATGTATACAAGACGTACACACGTACATACAACACGATTGACCCAATTTCCGAGGCAGGTCTGTGTAAAAATTACAAGTTTCCTAGTACACAACACAACACAATGAGAATTAGAGTATTATCCAGAATCCAGATCCCCAATTCAGTAATGAAAAGCACTTATCCTTCTTTCCAAAAGGATTATTAAAATTACCAATAAAAACGGTGCTTTTAACCTGAAATCTTGTAAAATCTGCATAAAATGAAGTTACATTTGGAATGATTGAGTAGTTTCTGCCAATTTACAAGCAATTTCTTTGCTGAAATTTCAGATAGCCCACATTCTTGTGGGCTTTTAACGCAGGATTTGTGTTTCTAACTAATCAGGAGATAGTTTAAACCATTATGACTTCATATCCGAATGGCTATCATTTAAACATCTCATAATCATTAAATGTTTACATCTAATTTAGGCAAACTGTTTGAAAATCAATTACTAAACTGCATTACTCATTTTACGGTAAAACGTAATGTTTTCTTTGGAATTTTTAATGAACAATTCATTTCAGAGCATCATTGGCCAGCAGGAATGCTGAGAGAAAGTTCTTTCGCTAATCCAAAATCCAATGCTTTTAGTTCTGGTAGCCATGGGAGGGTGTGCTGGAGAGCGATGATACGTGAATGGATGGATCTGCCCACGAATTACACGGTTGAGCTATGAGGCATACATTAATGCATATAGTTTATTTTTATTGTTCGCTCGTCCCCTATGGCCTCTCTGAGTTACCCTCTTGTTCATATGTCCTTCCCAGAACCAATTCTATTGTGCTCGGGTGAAAGTCGGCCTGGGTCATAAAAATCTGCTGCGTTTCAGCAACCTGCGGCCGGAAAGTATTGTGGCATTGTTTGAATTTGAAACGGCAGTAGACGATCTTTGCATATTTCTCAAATGAAAATTTTGCTTTCTAACAAATCGGACACTGTTCGCTTCCAAATGAACGCGTTTAAGTATGAATTCTACTTATTTCACTTGTGTGCTGAATCTTTTTGGGCAAATTCGCTTTCTCCTCGCGCAAAGATTTTGATGTCTGTGTCCACGGACAGACAGAAAGACGGAAGGGTATCTCCCATAAGCCCCTTCTGGTCTAAGCTCCAGATACACAGTCACATGTATGTGGAAATGCCATGGGAAAAGCACTTAAGGCCTAAGCAGCGTCTATGAGAGACAGCATTTTATTCCGGAATCTCCGCTGTACTTACTTGCGTCCAAATGTACTTCGCTCCAATGCCTTCTCTGAAGTGTCTCATCTCATCTTATACTATGTCATCTCCGGATGCTCGGCTGTCACAAACACGTCTCAAAATCCGTCTATTCCACAGAAATGTACTTTCTCTTTTGACAGAACTAAACACACATCACATGTATTTAAGATCATGGCTGTGTACTCAAGACAATCATGAACTTCCATGTATTATAATCGGGATCGAGGCACAAAATCGGAAAATAGGAAGGTCAGGTCAGCATTTTGCCGGTATTAAATCGTAACTATTTATCCGGATTTCTAATTTGTGCGTCCTTGTACAGAGTTATTACAACGCTTATAAATTCTAATCACGTAACGCACTTACGAATAATGGCAAATGAGCTTTTTCACGATTATCGTCGGAGAAAGCGACTTTCTCCGTTGAATACTTTCTCTTATTTTTATGGTACTTTTATTCAATGAATAAATGGGTCCAAGTATACAGCTTTGATAAGTCTAGGCAGTATATTATTTCATGAGTGTCAATGTTGAGATGTTTATCTCGTATCTCGTCGTGCACTCTATTTACCTTTAATTATTTTGGTGCACGTGGTCGATTCGTGTTCGTACAATTACAATTAGGTATGACATGGTAATTTTTAGTGGTTGGTTGGTTTGGATTACGTGAAACATAGGGCTTTCTACATGCTTTCTAATACAGCAAGAATATTGTTTATAATTCTAAGTTCTAAATTACATTTTTTAAATTCTAAATTCTTTGAGTTTGAAGTTTGAACATGGTTTGAGTTTGAGGTTTTGAACTGAATACTTCTTTTCTTGTACGATGGGAGATCACTAGAGATTCATAATCTAATTAATGGTTAATTGTACTAACGTTTTCTGTGACTGCTCACGGCAGATCGTATATTCCGATGTTGCGATCTATGTATACTTTCTATTAATTATTGGTATACTAAATAGTAAATTTACGGTTTATTGAGAATATTTGACTATTTATCACTCTCTAAATCAATCGACTCGCGACGTTTTTCCGAACCAAACCAATTTTCAGCGAGATTTGGAGAAATACACGCGAAATTCATTCCAAATTTGGAACTGAACATAGTTTTTGAGGTATACTCTAATTAAGAACTAATTATTTAACTAATTAGTTTTTCGAGTTTGCGTATCTCAGGATCAGTATAGTATTCCGCTTTGCCGACAGCCCTTCCAATTGAGAGCTCTAACGTATTATGTAGCGTATAATCTTAAATTCTAAAATGAATACGTAAATCTCTAATACTGGTTAGTTGTACAGGAAGACTTGAGGGAAACTTATTGGTTAGGTCCCTTTTGCATGTGTGATCTACCGTTTGTAGATCGCTCTGCACATTAGGAGATAATTCGAGTTCATGAAAGGCTAAGTTTCTTCAAAAACTGAACTGTAACGGTGAATCTTACGAAGCGTGAAGCCTCACATAAACTCGAATTATCTATGCAGACAGCGCGCGATCTACTTAAAGTAGATTGCATATGCTAAAGTCACCGAATCACTAACGCTATCTACATTATAGACAACAAGACGTAGAGGGTTAAAATACTATCAAAGATTTAAGTAACAATTATTGCCAGGTACATTCTTCATCATGATAATAAGTTTCGTAATTAATTAATTGTAATCTTAGACGTCCGTGTGCACTCCATTCCGTGGTTCACATGCATAAATAGGTTTACACGTGTTGAGTCTTTGCAATATAATATTTGAGATAATCCAATATGTGTAGAGTTACATGTTCTGGTTTCCAAAACACAGCTAAGGCTCTTTTCTAGGTGTTGTGAATATATCGATAAGGTACTATGTCATAACTTAACTTTAGGGTGGCATTTTTCGATGCCATGAAAAAATAGAATATGCCATAAAAATAAGACTTTTGCAATAGGAAATGGAATGCTGTACAGTAAGTAAAATTGGTCTATATTTCCAAAGGTTAGGTTAGTTTTTGGTCATTTGGGTATTTCAAAAATCTAACCTAAACTGTAGAACGGATCAATTTCCTCCGCCAACGCTTTAACCTAACCTAACATGACTAAAATCAAATTTACTGCCATGCAGACTTGTTTCACAAGTCTTCTTTTTCATGGCAGATTCTATTTTCTCATGGCACGTTTATATATTTCCCTTAACTTTAGTTGGTCTCAAAATGTGTGACGTTCACTAGACAAATTTTTAAAATGTAATTATTGTGTTGTTCAAGGGTGAACTATTGAAAATTCTATGAAAATCAGTAGTTTTCACATAAACGTTGGATAAACAGTGGAAATGAAGCCATTTTCTCAAATTTTTGAGAAGACAATCACCGGAGACAATTATTTGCAGATGATTCAGATCTGCCAAACGGCAGTTTATATGGGCTTTTCTAAACTAACGGTGAAAAATACTGCTTTTCAACAAGCCTTAAATAGCCGATAGAATCGTCGTATGAGGATCAAGAGTCACATTCTGTCCCTCACAGAAGCTACGCAAAGAGGAGTAAAGTTTGAGAGAAGAATAGGTAGATCAAAAAATTTAAATTTTAAATACGGAAATGCTTGAAAGCTTTCAAAAATTTCATAATTTCAGCCGATTAAATTCATAAACCATATGTAGATTAAAAGGTCCACATACCTACTTGTCTTGATGCAGTTTAGAAGCGTGTAAAAGCGTCGTGTATCGTGTACAGGTAAAAGTGCATTTTAAATAGATAAATACATACATAAATAATTAAATCTATATTATCGCGAGTAGGAATTAGGAATTACTTCGGGCATTCATTGAGTCTCTTGTCAATTGAGTAGATCGAGCAAAAATGCACGCATTTCGAGCACTATCCTATAATTAAGTCTAGGTAATTATTGAGTTTGCATAGTGTTGCGTATTGAGGTATGTAAATAGTAGGCCAATTCTGCAGGAGGAGTTTCCTCAGGTGAGGGGTGGGAGGGAGAGCATTTGGAGCATATTGTGCCGTCGCATTTTCATTTGCTCTTCTTCCGTTTTAGGAAAATTCCGGAAGTCTTTGTCCGGTATAATTGTCATGATTTTCCCAGGTACACACTCTTCCTCCAACCCCACTTCCGTCACGGGCTGATCCGAGCAAAATACTTTCTCCGTCGTGGGCCCAAAGTTGGCTTGCCCCCGCCGAGCCCCGCCGTCCTCTTCTGCAACCAATAATTACCGTTCACCAATCAAATTTCGATAGACATTTGACCCTAACTAAAAAAAATGAATTCAGTTCCGTTGGTATACTATTTAACGAAAAGTTAAATATCTCCTACCGCTAATACTGGTGAGGAGTCCTTCGAGAACTTCAGAATTTCTTCCGAGCAAGTCACCTTCCTTGAGCTTCTTCTCAGAGTCTTCCTTAGTCGATTTCAATTTCTGGAGATACCAGCTTACGATTATTACCAAAATCTGAAACGAAAAATTATGAATTATGACTAAAATTATTAATACTTTATTTCCGTACAATTTCATATAAAATTTTCATTGGATTAACGAATGTCTTGCCCAATAAATACAGATTTAGTTCAATCAACTTAATAACTTTCTTCCCAAATTTCCCCCTAGTTTAAAGTTAGAAATCCCAAAATGAGAATAAAACCTATTTAGCGGTAGCGTGGGACCAGAAGGTTTTATGCAAATATTAACATGTAAGATTTGAGTAACGTGTACTCTGCTCAGAGATTTGCAAGCTTAAGAAAAAGAACGAAGCGCTTCGTACGATTTACATCGCGCAACGATTTTGCTTTATTTTGAACAATTTTCTTCTGGTATTTTGACTGATTTTGAAAATATATAAGACCAAACATATTATGCGAGCTTGACATTGACATTCAAAAGTAGAAACGGCGAGAAGCGGACAGACTCACGCTGGTGCAGAATTTCGGACAAAATTAGTCATTTATGAGACACATGCTGTTCTATATCGGGCAATTTCCGTGAACTTTTCTGAACTTACGACAAACAGAATGAGCATGCCAATGATGAAGAGAGGATTGAAAAAGAAGTAGTTTTCCATTTCCGTGAGTGGCGTCTGCAACGCCGTTCCGTCCCCACTCACCTCACCACACATCCATACACACATGGATTATTTACACTACAAAAACGGACTTTGATTCCGAATTCCGACTTGACATCCAATTTTGAGCTATGTTATCTTTTTTTTTAAAAAAAATCTGTCAACCAACAACGCTCCGTTTTCAATTCTTAAGACAATAAGACACTTTTTTGGAGAGCTAGAGCCAAAAGCCAGCCAACCAGCTCTGCACAGAATACAGAATAGCAGAGACTACGTAAAAGCGACGAAAGAAGTGACACAGACAGCACAGAACGAAAAAGCAAAGAGAGACAATAACAGATAGTAATTGAGACGTTGACGGCTTAAGGCATTGTCACACAAACACACACAAAGTCCGCGACAACACGGAGTAGCTCTAGGCTAATTATTCTTGGACAAGGAGTGACATTTTGTAGACGGAGAGTGACACGGCACGGCGCGCGGTAAAAGCACAGCCCTACAAGCACGAGACAGGACGAGACACCAACTGAAAACCCAACACTTTCTCCGTGTAGTATTGATCTTCTCCGTGTTCTCCAACTTTAGTTCGTATTTTCGTAGAATGCCCGAATATAAAAAAGAAACCCTAGATTCTGTGGGACTCTAGGAGTTTGTTCCGAATACCGACTGGAGCCGACATTGCAACAGAAGGTCTAAGTTGCTCCGGAGCTATTTGAGCTACGGTGGAAGCTAGAATGCTAGAAAACGAGCTAGCTACTGGAAACCGGGCAAAATAGGCATGTGTGCTGAGGTGCCAAGGGACTCAGTGGTACGAGCACAGGTAATGCATTTTGCATTGCCTATTTGGCTTCGGCTTTCGCTCTGTGGAATTCGATGCCAAATTCTGGTGGTGTCCTGGTCTATGGCCTTAGGAAAAATGCCAAAGTAAATAATACCGGGCTGTGCAGGAAGTTTCATTTCATAATACCCGTGGGATTTCATGGATGCTAAAATCGATCCAACAAAAAATTAGACGTTGTTTCAATTGCAGCGGTTTATTGGACCTTATTGAATATTGCGTTTTTGCTTATTTCCTGACCTCACCTATTTAGTCACAACCAAACCAACAACCAAAAACACAATCCAACCTATGTCCACGAAGGATAACATGCAATTAATTAAAGAATTCCTAAATGCACAAGATTATGAGCAACCCTGTACATTATACAAACAAAGTTGATTTATATTTCATAGTGTTTCTTCAATACAAATAGAACCAAGTATTTTTATTTCAATGAAGCTAATCGAGTGGCTTATTCCACTGCCTATTATACTATTGACAGGCCCTTACTCAAGTCACGCAAGGAACTCAAACTCAAGTAGAGTGACATAACAAGGTGTATGATTTCGCGAAAAGAAGAAAAGCGGACTGATAAGAACTAACGCCCTGTTTTCAACCTGCAAAAAATGTTTCATTTTATAAAACATGACGGAATGCCTATCTTTAGAAAAATGTATGCTATTCAATGGAGACTATACCCAGTAGTAGACCCTAATCACCTTCATCTTGTCGACCCAAATTCCATCCAATCAAGAATTCACTCAATAATTCATGGAATAAACGAGGAACCTTCATTCCCTAACGGGGTAGATCAATGAACAAACACAATGTAAATGCAAATGCGTACTTCTCGAGCTGTAGAACAGCTTATGCATTAATCAGGCTAATTTCGCCAACGATTTCGATGATTTGTTGGCTGAATACCATTACCATTGCATAAACAAAGGCATTATTTGACCTTTCACCGCTTTCTCCAAAGACTTTCACCAGTCCACGAGAGAAATTTTTCGCTGCCGCGAGACCGCGGCACTGCGCACAATCGGGAGTCCTCTGTCCCACAAAATTTAAATTTGGAATTCGAAACTGGAATTCCCGAACTGGTTAGTTTGTTGGTTTTGCTCTTGCTGCGTCTTAGTTTTTTGTCTACCTGATACCTGACCTGATACCTGACCTGTAGTCACCTGTAACTGTTGACCCCCACATCACAAGCGCCTCGTGCCATCCAACCAGACACCACCGGTGAGGTTCCCCCACCTGCTGGAGTTTTCGTCAAACGACAAAAGGTAACGCTGCGTGCGCTGCTACTATGTACTGCCAACTACTGTTGACTGTCACTGTTGGGACTGTGTGTGTTTTAATTTTAGTTAATGTACATAAATACATGGTGACATGAACACGATCAGACGCCACTAATCAATACTCATAAAATCCTAATCAGTATATGTATGTATGTATGTATGTATGTGTGTATGGAGTACGATTATGATT
>JAQFYT010003387.1:0-10834 GCA_034694925.1 Ceratophysella denticulata | reverse complement strand
TTCAGGGACTCGGCATAGTACCCCCAAATGCATACCTAAGGGACGAAGTTACGTTTTTGCGTACACAGTACGCTTACTATGTAACCTCGGATTCGGCACGAATCCGCATCGTCCACTCCGGTAAATACAAGACTAGTATTGATATGTTTAGAGAAAGTGGTCAGGCGTTAGACGGTTTAATATGGTAACCCCTATGAATGTAGTAAAATGAAATACTAAGCAATATTAATGAGCATTTCTAATAATTATCCAATTTTTAACATTTCAAACTTACAGGGCTTTAAGTCATACTGTTTTTACTGTTTTAGTTTTTAGAATTCGTCTACTAGTTTCAATCGCGAACCCTGTAATAAACATACGAGATCTCAGGACTGATTTATTGAATTGATTTGCCGTGAACGGGTAAAACCGCTTTTTTACGTAATTGTGACCATCCACCCCGTTTTCTGTTCATCCAAGAAATAAATGCCCGTTAAATGCAATATTGAAACCTTTGCACTGGTGATCATATGCGACATTTAGCAGCCTATAGTCCACATTGTGATTCCTTAATCTTGCATCAGCGTCGTCAAAAGTTTATCTATCTCGGGGTTGCGGCTGTGGTAATTAGAACAATTTCGACACTGCAAAAACAATCAGGCCAGACAGCCGAGATCCAGTTTCGCCAACCACCACCACTCACACTCCATCAGGATTGATTTCTCGAAATTGGACTAAACACGATTAAGCTGTAAATTAGCATTGAATTTATAGCCCAGATTATGCTGCGTTTTCAATCAATAGCCAAACATCTATCAATAAAGTTAATTTGTTTAATTATGTCAGACGCAAAGAATAGCGTGAGAAACCTCAGCGGCTAATTTGGTTAATCTAAATGATGCCTGCTCTACAAAAAAGCACTAAAAAAATCAACGCCCAAATGGGTCGAACAAATATTGTTGTTCTCTCAATAATACATAATATTTCGAACGGATCTGGATATAATTTTTTTTAATCCAATTGAAGCAAATCATCGAATTCTCTGAAAGCCGGATATTATATATAAAAATTAGATTATGCACATAATTGTAGCAATGAGTGTCTTCGTTGAGATTTATGTTTGGTTTTTACAAAATTTTGGAAGTTCAATTTTTCATCTTTCAAAGGTTTGAACTGTATATATACTGTTGCATTTATTTGTACTTTATAAGCTAGCTTAAAATACCGAAACATGTCCAATATTACAAATTTCAAGTATTCAAAATTCAATTTTTTCGATTTCAAAGGTTACGGCACGGCAATCAGTTCCATCCCTATTTAACAGGGACCTCACCCTCCAGTGCACCGTAAATTCAAAAAAAAAGTTTTGCTAAGAAGAACATTCATTCAGTTTAGATCCACGTATCTCGGCTCATGGTTGCAGTAAATTTTACGACGACCTTCGAATTCCAATGAGATCAGCTATGACCAATAGAAGAGAAACCTATTTGTTGATTATGTTTAATTTAAGTTGTTGTTTACTTGAGTTACGATTTAATCTTACAAAAATAAACAATCAAGATCAAAGGTTGAGTAGACCAAACCACAGTATCCGAACCCCGAGATTACACTGGTTAAGCAGCGAGTGCTACCGCATATTAATCTCTTAATGCACAGTAAAATTTCTTACCCTCTGATTACGTTGCAGTAGTAATTAACAGGAACCACAAATTATATCAACATTTTTACACAATTTGTAGCCTTTGGCCTCGACTTTATAAAATCGTTGTATAATTATGTAGGTACTCCTCATTATTTCATTTGCACTTCAAATTAAATCCACCGAAATATTGCCTGGGCTCCAGGCAGTAGCAGCTGGCTCAAGGACCTTCACATACAGGGAAAGAAATCCAAGAAATTAAAGTTTCTGTCCAGAACGTTGATTCCGAGGAAGGTCAATCTTCTGAAATGGAGCACGAATCCATCCGACAAGGTAATTTTTATAAAACTAGCTGAAATCTCGTCCTAAGGACTGGAAAACTGAAGAATTAAGATTTGTAGAGCTTAAATCGTCAGTTTTCTGAATATTTCATCTGTTCTTCACCAAATCGCCTTCTAAATTTTGGCATGCCTTCCGTTCGATCCCTTTCTGCCACCCTTCCGCAATTTGTCTCTTCAATTCCTTTTCTGCGTCTCTTCACCAGTTCGTTTCATCAATTCCTTTTCTCTGACTCTTCACGCCTTCATCTGCATTTAAATTTGAGCTCATTCTTCTGGTATTTCAGTAATTTTATAATCAGAGGGTCAAAATATTTTGGTATAGCAAACATCTTTAGATTCCTTAAACTCAGTCCAACGTTTTGATATATCACACTTCATTTTGCCTTTGGGGTAATTTTTCGATTTTTTGGTCACGCTGCGTTCAAAGGGCCAAAATATATTCGTATTGCTAAAATAAAGCCGAACTTTTTTATGTATCGCACTGCATTTTGATTATGGCGTAATTTCTAAGTAATAGGGAGATTTTTCGGTTTTTGGGTCACTTTGGTTTTAAAGGGGTAAAATATATGTAAACATCTCTGAGTTCCCTAAATAAAGCTGAAAATTTTGATGCACCACACTGTATTTCGCTTTTGGGGTCATTTTTCGGTTTTTGGGTCAAAGGGTCAAAATATTTTGGTGAAATGATCAAACTTCTTCATAGCACTACCAACTTCGAATTTGCATTTTCCGCAGACAACTTGAATTTCAAGTGAAATTAATTTCATTAAATACAATACCTAACTGAATTTTAAATGATATTCAGATGATGACTTTATCCAAGGCAATTCAAATTTCCACCATGACGAGCGGAAGAATGACTTTAAATCGGAAGACAGCTCGGAATCGGAAGACGATCTTGGGGACGACAAAATAAGTTTTGACCCAAAGTGGAAAGACCTTGTAATGGTTGTCGGGGATTCAAATGTTGAGGAACGTACCTTTGTTCAAACCATCGCCGGCCACAATTCTCATTTAATAGCAGTTCCTGCTAATGATGGATCCCATCGGTTCGTCATTCAGGTGAAGAACGATGAAATCAATGGGAAAAATAACACACTTCTCATGATCTTCTCAGAGCTTGTTATGAATATCGCCAAGGATATGGTAATCTACGAATGCCCCGACTTTACTCTTAATCCTGGCTCGAACGCTCCCATTTCCATCTGCAGGAACACTCAAATGATCTTGGACAAGATCCAGAGAATTAAGATAATCATTTGCGTGGAGTATGACTCAGTAACGGGATCACATGGACCTGGCTTTATTGACATCGTCAAACAACTTGGCGAATTTTAGGTGGATGCTTCAAAATTCAAAGATTGTTTCTCCCTGGTAGTCACTAAATACCCAAATAGTACTTTGGGCGATGAAATGAACCTTACCGTTGAAAAGGATGCTTATTTGGTCTACGAAATTGGCTATTCAATCGAAAGGGTTGTTCTGGAGCGAATTTCGTTTGAAATTAGAGAGGCAAACAGCGAAAAACCAAAACGAATTTAAAGTCATCGTTGAAGCTTTATGCAAGAAAAAAGGTAACAATTACTTTCGAATTGGGTTGTTTCGAGTGCCCAAAGAGGAAGAACCATCAGGCCTGACTGAATCAATGCAAAAAAGTCGAGCTAGACTTGTTAAGGTTATTCAAGAACAATCTGTCTTTATTCCTGTCTTGAAGGACGCTTTTGCCTTCAAGATTAAACCAAACATCAATATTGTTCGAGAAGGAAAGAAGATCAACACAAAGATTCTGGACATAATGACGAATATAGCCAATGAGATTGAGTCAGACGTTAACCATCACATGGAAGTCTCCAAGGATTGGGTCCAACTACAAAACTTCTTTGAAAATGTGAGTACTAATTTGATTCGATTGTCAAATCAATTGCAGCCACCGACCAAGCTGACGACAAAATTCGTTTCTACATTCAAAATGGCTTTGACGTCGTGCAATATTAGCGTCTCCGCAAAAATGTTCAAAGATTTAGAAGAACAGGCAAGTTATCTTGATTCTTTGGAAGATATTTCCGATGACAGTAACATTGGCATCGTTCCAATGTCCTTGCTAGAGCAACCTCTGAAATTCACTAAACAAGCCCACGGTTGGTACGGAATACTACAAGACGTTTGTAACGAATTGAGTAAAGACACTATTCAAGAGGACACTTCCAAATACAACGTTAATAACTTGGAAGATTGGGGGATAAAAGGAAAGGAACAAGGATTACAAGTGTCAGAGAAAACAGTGGATCTTTTCCTGTCGAAGATTTTTGGGGGCACTATTCAGCTGGATGAATTTTGCTTCAACGAAGCTCGAATGCATGAACTCAATTCTGTCATTCATGTCACCCTCATTGAAGAACCGGAATATGAATTTTGCAAAAAAACTGGAATTCTGTTGTTCAAGGGTCCATTTATTCGTCTCTCCAATGTAGTACAGAAGTACAATGAGAATAAGAAAGATGTCAAGTCATTAAAAATTATTGCTTTCTCTACTATTTTCCTTGATACTGACCTTACAGCTCCTGGATGTAATACGCTGATTGCAGCCCCCAGGTGGAATTTACGAACAAATGTTAATATTATTTTGGACGGTGTCCATGGAAAAGACAAGAACGAAAACGCTCTACACGGCCAAGGAGAAACACCAGGAAGGCACGGAGCGCCAGGTGATGCGGGAGGGGCAGGAGGACATTTTCTGGGGATCGCTAACGCAGTTGACAATCCATCGTATCTTACAATTTCTGCGAATGGAGGAAACGGCGGGAAAGGACAGAACGGAGGCAATGGCGGGAACGGTATTAAAGGAGTTGATGGCGTCGTCCCATCTTCTGTAGAAAATGACAAACCTGCTGGCAAAGAAGGCAAAGATTGGAAATTTAAAAATTCATACGAAGATAAACCAGACCTCGTTTCTGGGCTGAATACAATCAGCACTCATAGTCTCTACGACATATATGGGATTAAGGCTACTGACGGAATGTCTGGAGGTGACGGGGGAGCCGGTGGTTTTGGTGGGCCTAGTGGGAAAGTCGTCATAAGATTATATTCGATAAAATCAGTCGAAGTTCCAGATTCAAGGAGATGGTCAGAGGAGCCAACCATTATTAGTAACCCGGGAGGCCTGGGTGCCATTGGGATGGGAGGAAAAGGGGGTGAGAAAGCCAGGAATGGTGACACCATAACAGCTGAATACGTCGTCTCAAATACATTTTCTACATATGACGGCAATGGGACAGACTCAAAGTATTGGCAAAAAGTGGAGAATCACTCTGCGGGATATTCAAACCCTGGAAAAAGTGGAACAAATGGAGGAAATACGAAGGATCAAGAGAAAGTCACATTTCAAGAAAACGAATCAATATTGGCAATTTTCTTGAATGACTTTAAAGGTTCAGCTGTCAATTTCGCCGCATCTTCTCCGGTTTGGAGTTCTGAAATCAATGGGATGTTAGAGCATATCGAAAAGACCCCTGAAATATCAAGTCTATATGATATTTCTGCGCTAATAAAAGAAATGGACACAATGGAAAACTACTTTTATGCTGTTCACAGAAACACGGATCTGACTCCTAAGTACAGCTCATTTTTGAAACGGATTGAAGACTATGCTGAGGTTAACAAGAAATCAAATGGACAAGTTCAGAAATTAGCTTTGGGGTATTTGTATGCGGCCTGTTTAAGCAAGCTGTGTTCTCTGAAATTGGAATCCAAACAGTCTGCACTGATTGTGGATTTGGAGACGTATATGGGTCTCACTATAAAACGAATTGAAAAACTGATTGAAATGGACAAGCTAGCCGTTATTAAAAATTTTCAAATTTCGTATCATGCGGGAATTGAGTCCAAGGTTACCGAAGCCAATGAACTGATAAAGAATAAAGTCAATCCAGCTATTGACAAAGTTCTACGGAACATGGACAAAACGTTAGAAGATCTGGTGAAGGAAACAGTTGCAAAACTTGCTAAAGAAAAGAAAAATCAAAAGGATTTGGTTGAGCAGGAGAAGCAAATGGAAAATGCTCTATTGATCAAAGGAGCTCTCAATGTACTCAAACTTGGGGCCATGCTCGGGAGCTTCGCTGGACCAATGGGCCAAGCCGTGGCAGGCGTAGTAACAGCTGGTGCTACCATTGCGGAGAACTTCCTTGTTGAACCCAACGTCAAGGAAAACAATTCCATTTTTATTCCACCAGGAATTAAAGACATAGTAAAGAATATGAGTGGAGCCGTTACTGCCGCTCGAAGCAAAGAAACTGTAGCTCTTGAAGCTAAAATCAAACTAGTTGACAAGGAGTTGAAATTACTGAACAAAGTAGATTTAGATACTGTTCAAAGAAGGATTGTGTCTATAAAAACCAGATTGGACGAAGCCAAAGCAGTGAAAGTAGAAGATGATGACGAAGAAGGCTGGATAAAACGGGACAAACTTGTATCTGGACTGAATAAAGAGTTAAAAGATATTTTGGGGGAGAAGAAGAAAGGTCTTCAAGACGAGATTAAAGAAGGTGAAAAATGGAAGGAGAACGTTGTCAAAGGACTTGGACACATTGAAAATGGATTGAAACTAATCGACGCCGGCCTCGACGTTTATAACAAATACAAGGCGGACGAGAAGAAATTAAAAACCATTAGTGATTCCTTGACCAAATCAGATAAGGCTATAAAGGATCTACAACAGTATGAGCGTGACATCAACTCATTGTTGTTCCCAATTGTCAGAAAAGTACAGGATGACGTGAAAAAAGTGACGGATTCACTCTCGACCAAATCACAAGTAAGTTTGTAATTAAGTATCGGTAGGCAATAAGTTTTACAAGCGGAATTGTAAAATTTCTAACGCACAGTACTTACAACTGTCAACTTCGGTAATTTAAACGCTAAAGTTACCTCAAAATACGACCGACTATGGAAATTAAAAAAAAAATTAGTGGCCAAAAATCAATAACCGAGCCGATAAGCTCTCGGCCGACCGATTCCGAATCCAGAACAGCAAACACGGGCTCTCTGAGTTAATCACAGATGCCGGCATCTTGCGTTTCGTAAACCCATTTTCTTATGGGAATTAACACAAACTTTTTTACAAACACCTTATTTTTTATTGTTCTACCATAGCATAGATTCGTTATTGCAAGTACATAAATTTAATTCGATAATTTTATATGCTTTGAGCTGTGCCCGTACGAATTGTCGTGGTTAGGGTTGTTACGAGTTGTCGCTGATATGAGCTAGCCTTGGCACGAGTTGTCGCTGATATGACGAGTTGTCGTTGATATGAGTCAGCCTGGGCACGAGTTGTCGTTGATATGAGTCAGCCTTGGCACGAGTTGTCGTTATGAGTCAGCTTTGGCACGAGTTGTCGTTGATATGAGTCAGCATTGGCACGAGTTGTCGTTGATATGAGTCAGCCTTTGCACGAGGTTTCGCTGATGTGACGAGTTGTCGCAGATATGAGTAAGCCTTGGCACGCGTTGTCGCTGATATGAGCCAGCCTTGGCACGAGTTATTACTGCACTGCCATGAATTAGGGGAAACGAGTTGTATTTGGAAAGATTTTTACGTTTTGCCAAAAGTGACTTTCAGTCCAAAAGTTGCGAGCCGTGAACTAACCTAAGGCGCAACCTGAACCAAAGAATTTCAAGAAATATTATTTGAACAAAAGTAGTAAATGACTAAAAGCTTGTTGTCAAAACTTGTTTACAAAAATTAATTGAATTCTTATAGCGCAAAACGTGTATTTGTTCAGGGGGTTACAAAAGCGTGCGTTTACCGTTGTAATCAATCGTCTAGAAATGCAATACGTCTCTAAGTTGCCGGGCGAGCTTGACCGTGGCCTAACTTAGCCTTGTCTAACTTAGAGTAAACCCGTAACAGCAGCCATGCAGCATCATCTATATGTATACTATGTAGTTATAAACTGAAGTATATTATTGCTAGGTGGCGCTGGACGTGACAAAATGGGAGATCAACTCAACTTTGATGGGCGTACAAAAAACACTGGAAAAACAATGAAAGACTACGAAACACAATCCGAAGTAACTGCTTGTTTCGATCAACTATTCGAAGGTTTGACACTTTTGATGCACATTTACGATCGTCTTGAGAATTACCACGACCAGCAGAAGCTTGGTGACTACATTGCAAATATTGGAGCCCCTGGAGCTTACACGAACATCCTCCGAAACACGAAATACGATTCTGACATTAACCTTTTGAACATGACTATTCAATCTAACTTGATTTTGCTTGAATTCGACAGCGCCATTCATTCTTTTAAGCAGTGGGTCTTTCCTTTTGCTCGACTTTATTTGGAATCAGGAATCAGACAACTTACCAGCCACGCTTCAACCAACAAAAGACGAGAAAAGTCTCCAACTGTTTGTCAGTACAGCTGCACAACAATTGCAGGATGCTAAGGAGTCCATTACAAAATACTGGGCTACCATTCCAATGCATTCAAAATTCTTCTACGAAGGCAAGTTTTATTTAAACGATCAACTGGGTGGACCATTTTATATTTGGAATAACAAGGAGCACAAGAAGGAGATTCAGACTCTATTCAAGGGAAAAGAAGTTGCTCTACTTACAGACATCCGCAAGTGTCATCAGTTTGTGAAGGAACGGAAGGCCATAAAATTTCGCAAAGTTTTTTTCCGGTACGATAATTGATATTACGAATTGTGACTAATTATTACATATGAATTTACTTTTCATTATCTGTCAAAGCTAATGATGAACATAATTTCTATTTAAATTGAGCAATCTTCTGAATTACAATTTAAAATAGTCGGGTTGATTATATTCCGGTAAATATAGTTGGTTGGTGATGAACCAACTAAAATTGATTATATGGCATCTGTTGCTTGCCTTACGAAAACAATTTTATATGTACCAGTTTACATATAAACTCTTGTTTAATGTTTTAAATACAGATTCAACTTGAGTGGGGCAGATGAAGAGAGGAAGGCCAAGTTTGAACATGTCATGAACTATTTTGTGGTACATATGGTCCACACGGGAACTTCTTACCACGATTTCCATGGCGAATACTACGTTATTCATGGAGACCCGGTCACTCTCAGTTACGGAATTCGGCAGGACAGCAAAGGTAAACCGGAAGTAACCGCCGATAGTCGCACTAAAATGTCCACAGCTGACTTGCTCCTTAGCCCCTTCACACTCTGGACAGTTCAACTTTCTGTTGACCGACAAGAAGCTTTCGATTTTGTCCAGGAATTTGTAGATGACGTCACAATTGAGTTGGCTGGAGTGGGCAAACACATTTTTGACGACAAAGATGAATTAAGAAAATACGACTTGTGCCCTTCAGACTATTATCAAATTCTTGACATTAAAAGGGATATGGAAGGCTCAATCTGAGCACTATCCAAAAATTTAAGTTCATTGTGTTTTAGGATAGTTGGATATTTCATGCCATTCAAATTCGGAATTACCTAAGTATCATTTACTTGCAGTGCAGATAGTCATCACTAATATAGGTATGCTGCAGGAATTATATGCACGGTAATAAGGCACAGTACGCGCGCGCATAGTAAATAAGTAGCAGTACGTGACATATGCATGACATCTGCGCATGAAGGAAGCGTGAAGTAAATATACACTCAAAAAAGTCGAAACATGCCCTAAATATGCACACGAGGAATATGATGCACTGAATATGCACAAACAGACAACACTTGCACTATGTTCATGTTAAATGAAAACGAAATAAAACGCACAGAAACAGAATATGCACTCGACAAAGTCGACACGTGTGCGCAAAGAAAGTCAACACCTGCACGGAATATACACGCAAAGATTATACACGCAATATACACGAATGTACAAGGAATATAAATATACTATGCGAAGTATGTAAATATGCAGGAATAGTCAAAAACATTTAGAAACAAGCACGCCTTGCGAATATGCACAAATCTGATCAAATAATATGATACCTACAACATTTATTTCTGGAGAATGTAATAAAATATTCGTGTCTTACACTTTGCACTGTGTTTAATTGGCAAATGTAGTCAATAAAGTGATTTTATTTGAAGCGCACTGTTTGATTGTCAATAATGTGTCCAAAGTTTGATTGAATAATGCTATAACACCCATGTCACACATCAAAAGCATTCGCCGCGACAATTGTGAATATGAGAGTAGTAGTAAGTATATACGGTTTCAAAACTCCGTTGAATGCGAAGCAATTCTAACAAAAAAAAATGTTGATTGAAAGGTTGTTTGATTGAAGTCACGATATTTTATAATTTCTATTTACGAAATCTCACCTAAGAATTTGAACGTTATGTTCTAAGTCATACTGTTTAAAGTTCCAGACGTTTTATTCGGTCCAATTACCAATCCTGTATAAATACATATGAGATCGCAGTGCTATTCAGTCGATATGATTTGTTGGCGAATTCACTTTTTAGTAATTGCGAACAGCCACTCCATTTTTAGTTCATCCAATACATACAATAACTACAATTGGAAAGTGTCTTAGATAACTTAAAATGATTCAAAATTCTAAACGAACACCCCGTTTCCTGACTACATGTCTTTGGGCACATTAATATTCAGCAAAAGTTTGGGTTTATACGTCTGTGATCTGCATAGAGGGGCAACAAAAAATCCCTACTCCCTACTTCCCTATATGGCTTCCCCAGCCCTACTCCCTACTTCCCTACTTCCCCACTTCGCTTCCCCAGCCCTACTCCCTACTTCCCTACTTCCCCACTTCGCTTGCCCAGCCCTAATCCCTACTTCCCTACTTCCCTACTTCACTACCCCAGCCCTCCTCCCTACTTCCCTACTTCCCTATTTCGCTTCCCCA
>JAQFYT010003386.1:0-10834 GCA_034694925.1 Ceratophysella denticulata | reverse complement strand
TTGAATTTGAACTTCCAATCCGTTTTAAAATCTCCACATTGTCGGTCTACACTACACCCGTTTAAACGGTTTATTGTAGTGTAATATTAACTCGATAATCTGTAACGGTTCGGCAGATTGTAGACAACCAGGCTTCAATATACAAATCATTTTTTCAGCTGATATAAAGTACCTATTTAATTTAATACAATCCTGAACCAATTCATACGGTAAAGAAATAAAAACTCATGCTCGAAATTGCATATACTTACTATATGTATATAATTATAGCTGTGACTGACAATTCGATTAAGTTGCGCGACATTTTCTAATATATTTGCTCTGTGAATTAACCTGAGCTAATTGTACTAACTACGTATAGCAAATCATTATTAACTTCCTACATAGAATAACAGGAACTGAACATCCGTCAATTTGGCATTGTAAAGCGAACTTAATTTTCTTGTTTGGTTATCCTGTCGTTCGTGATCAGATCTTGATCATTGAATCATATTGATCGTGAATAATGATTAGGTACGCTTATGATTCGTTCGATAATGCTTTTGTCACAAACGTGCTTGCATACAACATTACGTGTGCTGATTTATGCAATAGGCAGTTGCGCTTCTACAGGTGTTAGACGTGGTCTTATGAATACTAGGTAATACTGGTTGTAAAATCGCAGTCCGCCAAATCATCGACAATAATCAAATCAGTAATCAGAGTTATGCAGCTTCCAGCTGGTTAACTATTAAATAGCTATTAGCTATTAGCTATTGCTTTTATTCATTTAGTTCTGGTTTTGAAAGTATTTAAAAGTTCCTAATTTTGCAAGGCTGTTACGTTACAAATATAAATACACATACAGAGGTATAAGTTCTAAATTGAATCTTGTTTTGTTCCTTATTTAAAAACCCTTTGTAAAAATCTTATTATTTGTGTATAAAAATATATTTGAGAAAGCCAGTTTGTGACTCCAAGTCGTTCAATATCAAACGGCTCATATTCAGTATTCAAGGTCATGACTATGAGAGTACAGAGGGTTTCTAAAACTTTTTTTTCAAAACAATTTAGCGTTAATTTTGTGGGCAAATGAAAATGAAATATCTTGTTTATTGTCAACATTTGGCATTTGGCATATGTTTTTTTATTTTGCACGTTCGACACTTCCGTTATTCCGTCGTCTTTTGCACGACTGACAGAAAATGACACTTGACCCGGGTAATTTGACCCCAGGAACCATTCGTGGGGTCAAAGCGTAATAAGAAGGTATAAATCTGAGGTAAATATGCAAAAGGACGCTACATGATTAAATTCGTAAAGCCTCATCTCGTGGATAGGCTCAGCATTTCACAGTCCCAATATTGCCGCACGCACGAGTTGTTCAAATTTAAATTTCTATTTGAAGACTAAAATTGAACTTTAAATCTTGAATGTTGATTGTGTTTAGACGATTAAACTTAAAATGTTAAATACGTTTCACGTGCATTTAATTCATATTTTGGTAAGGTGATGTTCCAGGCTTACTGAATACCGCTAATTGCGAAGTCGTTAATCGTGGTCAATCGTATCAATTGAATTTTACGTGCCGGTAAGTTTATTGTCGATTTTTTTTTATCGTATTTGAATATTTAAAAATGGGTTAAAATTATTTTGGCAATAGAATGAATAAAATGGCAATAACGTTCAAAAGTGATTCAATTAGATTAAATAGGGTTAGGTTAAGGTTATTTATGTTAGGTTAGGTTCAAATAAATTGGTTACAAAATTAAGATGCTGACTAGGTTGTAGGTGTGCAAAAGTTACTCAACTAGATCAAGTTCAAAGTTAGGTTAGGCTATGCAAAATACTTTATTGCCATTTCATTTTTTCCATTGCCAAAGTTTATTCTATTGCCATTTCATTTTTTCCATTGCCAAATTCATTTATTCTATTGCTAATTCATTTTTTCCATTGCCAAATTAATTTATTCTATTGATTCTATTTCTAATTCATTTATTCCAATGCCGCTATAAATTGCAACCATTTAAAACGGACCTATATTTATTTAATAGTATCTTTTAATTTTTAATTTTATTAATTTAATTACAAATGACGAACAGATTAACGATCATCCTGATCCAGCCTCTTTTGACAGCAGCTGTAGCCATTGAACTAACGTCAGAAAATGTTGAGGCTCTTAGTCGTGGTTGGAACAGCCATTGCCGCAATTTCATATGGTTTCTTCTGCGATACTGACGACGACATTGGAATATGTCTACCGGCATGGCTCACGATTTCTGGAAACAAATGTCACTCGGCTTATCCTAATGCTGGGCGTCATTTATCTACCAAATCACCGTATATCTTCAAGGGAACTGCGTTGGTTCATAAGCCAGATGGTAATGTCAATATTTGATTTTCAGTGAATTGTATTCGAGTTTTAAAACATTATCATAATTTTTATGGTCCATGGTTTACTCCAGGATGTATTGCTGAACAAGTTTGGACAATTGTGCGACATGGGACAAGAAATCCGAGTGCAGGCGTTATTACTGATATGAGGAACCGGCTTCCTCAACTTCGGGACCAAATAATTAAGAATCATAAAGACGGGAAAGGTATATCCAAGACTTTTTGTTCAGCATAAATCGTTTTGGATTTTGGATTCGCCGTTGCAACTAATTTTTCATATTATTTTTTACCAAAGGCTCGTTATGTGAAAAAGATCTAGCGGGCTTGAAATCTGTCAAATCTGAGTCTGAATCAGATTTATTGGAATCGGAAGAAAAGTATTTGGTTCCGCAGGGTACACAGGAGATTATTGGAATTGCGAGTCGTTTCAAACAGAGATTTCCAAATATTTTCAATCATAAATATTCAAATGAAACTTTTAAGGTGAGCTCGCTATTTCATGCCGTGCTAGAAAATACTGCTTTATGTGATAGCATTGTTTAATACTTGGCTGTCATATTTCATGAATAGTTCAAATATACTAAAACTCAGAGAGCTGAAGCCAGTGCGAATGCCTACGCGATAACACTATTCGGTGAGGAGAATCATCGGGAAGTCTGGTATCCTCCTGCCACGAAAGCTGATCCAGTTTTGCGTGTATGTCCGTCAATATGCCAATATGTAATTCATTAACGATAAATTAACGTTAATTCGATATACCAATTTATTTCTGCCCAGTTCTACAAAGGCTGTAACAAGTGGAGGCAGGAAGTGAAAAAGAACAATGAAGCGTACAAGGAACAGCGATTATTTGAGCAATCCGAAGTACTTCAATCCACTCTGAACGCGGTCAGCACCAGATTAGGTTATGACTCTGTCTTAGATTTCAAAGACGTAGAACTGATGTACGTGAGCTGTTCCTTTGAAACTGCCTGGACTCCCAGCAAACTTTCAACCTGGTGTTCAGCATTTACCGAAAATGACCTAAAAGTTATGGAATATCATCAGGACATTGAGTACTACTGGATTGACGGATATGGCTATGAGCTCACGTACAAGCAGGCCTGTGAACCCATTAAGGATATAGTCAACAATTTTAAGTAAGTTTAAACCTAATCCGTAATCGCATTCAAGTAATTTGCAAAATAACTGCGGAAAATGTGAATTTTGATTGTAATTCTGTCTTTTTTGATAGGAACAAGATCAGTGACCCTGAAGGCACACCGAATTTACTGGCACATTTTACACATAGTGGAACTTGTCTTAAATTGTTGGCCCGATTAGGACTCTTTCAAGATAAGGAACCGCTAAGAAGTGACAATTTTGAACAACAAGCAAACCGAAAGTGGAAAACTAGTGAAATTGACACATTTGCGTCCAATATCGCTGTCGTCCTATACAAGTAATTACCAGCTATATACCATATAAATGTATAATATTGCGCACAAAGCTTTGTTGCTACATAGAAGCAGCACCAAAAACATGGCGTATGGTGCGTATGCAGCTATGTTTACCGTATTTGTAAGGTTATTCTTAAACCTAATTAGCTTATTTATGCATATTTTCCAGATGCCCATCTAACGAGTACAAAGTGGGTGTACTTTTTCAAGAAAAAGAAATCGCTCTAAATGCTTGTGCTGGAAAACTGTACTGTTCCTTCGACGAATTCGAAACTGGGATGAAACATATAACGGACGACTGTGATTTACCAACTTTGTGCAAAACATAGTTGGAAATGTACATGTAAAGGTCAATTGATGTCGACAATACTTAATTTTTGGCTGTAAGTATACTTTAATTATACCCTAATTTCAAATAAGACCATGCCTAACCTAAGAAATAAGAAATACTAAGTCATTCTGTGATTATCATTCCAATATCAGGAAGGAATACTCTGTTAGCTTTCTATCCAAGACTTTTCAACGTACATAATTGAGAATTATTGCTTTGCTTCTATCTTTACCAAATAAATGTTGAATGTACGAAAATCTCAATCTCACTCACCAACCAAAATCCAAAGAAAACAGAAACGACTTTATTTTTTGTATCTCAGCACTGAATCCATATTCAATTTATCCAGCAGGTATTGCTTCAACCTGTCATTCATTATACCCGACACAGATCACACAAACGGCATAATTCTTTCTAATTGTACTTCAGTAATTATTGAATTATTCGAAATAATAATACTTTTGTATGGGTCATCTTGGATTCTGTATTTGGATATTCGAAGGAAGACAATAATAATAGGAGCATGAATCATAAAACTAGGTTTACACAGCTATCGATAGATATTTTTAATTGTATTATAAACAAAGCTTAACCAAATTTGGGGGTGGGGGGGGGGGGGTTTCTAAGGTAAAGGCCAAAATATTTGCAATATTTATTTATACTTAGGTAATGCAAGTTTACGTCATTTATTAGGGTTCGTCTGTTATTGTTATTTTATTAGGAATTTAATTTTGCAATATTGAATTAGGTACCCAATCCTGCAGGTCTGTGCTTATCGATAATTAATTACTCAAAATTACAGGGCTTCTTGTTCATGAAAGAAAAGGCAGTTAAAGTTAAGGTACCGTAGTATAGTTCTGATGTTAGACTGCGTGGCTTACCTTGCACCAACAGCTGACAGCGCTGGAAGGAACTCGTGGCACATTGTAGAGACGGATGGCTCAACATCTCGAAAAACCTATCCTTCCACTCACACGTAATGCTAATAGCATGGAATCACACGTAATAATAATAGCATAGACTCACACGTAATGCTAATAGCATGGACTCACACGTAATGCTAATAGCATGGACTCACACGTAATGCTAATAGCATTGACTCACACGTAGTGCTAATAGCATGGACTCACACGTAATGTTAATAGTATGGACCATGAGTGGAATGAAAACATATCCTTCAACTCACACATAATGCTAATAGCATTGACCGTGAGTGGAAGGATACGTTCTAAGCCATCCGTCTCCACAATACACTTTAGAAAAACGTTATTCGGCCAATTCTTTCTTGATAGATGTCAATGTTCACGAGTTGCTAAACATCAAGAAAATAAAGCTTTTTGCGCTGTCAAGTCCGCTTAAATAGTAAACTTTGACATCTAGGATGAAATGACCCGAGAAAAACTATTAGAAATATCAAGATGAGTAACTTTTGTCCAGGTTGAGTTCTGGATTCTGGAACTGGGAACTGCCGGTACAAAGTAGAGCGCACCCTACCATTGGTACTTACGAAAAAATTAAATTCAAATATTTAACGAAAAACGTTAAATAACTGAAAAAAAACAACGCTAGAGTTTTAAGGTACAAGTATTTAATTTTAATTAGGTATTTTAATCCTTTTCTTGCCTATACGAGAGTCTTCAGGTTAATCGATGGAAGGATGAGTCCCACTCAGCCAATTAATGTCAATACTCGGCCATTTCGTTTGAAGACAAGTTAGGATTTTATTATCCTCGGAGAGACAGCGAAGGTCAGTTTCGAGTAGAATAGCATTCCCTTCCTGATACACCACTTTTCGTCCCATGGACGCTCGAGGTAGACCATTGTAGTGATAAACAATGAAAGTCTCGGGTCTTCCCAGTTTCTCATTCGGGAAAAACTCGTCCATGAAGTCATTGAGGAGAATGATCCCGAGGGTCTCGGGATCAAGGCGAGTTTTCATCAACTCCACACTACAACTCAAAGAAAGAAACGTAACTATCTACAAATGGTTTGTTAGGAAAAAGCAAGCCACCGTTTATTAGCTAATTAGTCAGTTAGGGCCTCAATATTCAAAAACCCTGATATTAGTTTAGGGCAAGGTCAGGATCAGGATCCAGGACAAAACCAACAAAATACCTTTACGCACCTTGGTTTAGTGGGAATATTTTAAGGTGCAGCTGGATTAGTGAATTTTGCGGCCAGCACAGTTTTCGGCTAAATAAGTGGATTCTGCAGCTGAATTAGTAAGTTTGCAGCTCTACTTGACCAGGACAGACCACGTAAAATAGGTCAGTGAGTCCGTAAATGTGATCGGTAACTCCGTAAAGTTGGTCGTTGGTCGTAACTGTATAAACGTCAATAACTTCGTAAATGTGTTCGGTAACTCGGTCAAACAGTTCCCTGACCACGTAAAACATGTCGGTAAGCCTATAAAATAGTTTGGTAACCCTGTAGAACGAGTCGGTAAGCCGGTTAAATAGGTCGGTAACCCGGTAAAGTGGTCGGTAGTCAAGTAAACGTGGACCGTAGCCCATTAGACGTGCTCGGTAACGCCGTAAACATGGTCGGTAGCCCCGATAGTTGATCTGTAACCCCGTATAAGTGTTCGGATCGGTGTGGACCAAGTTTACGGGGTAGTAGCCGACTTTTCCCGACCATCGACCTGTTTTACGAAGTTACTTACCAGATTTACGAAGTTATCGACCTATTGCTTACCGAATAGTCATACGTGGTCCAGCCGGGTCATTAAATTCTTCGTCCGGTCTGGTAATTAAATTAGTCACTCCGAATGTAGCTGCAAATATACCATTGTAGCTTCAAAGTTACTAATGTAGCCGCAAACTTACTAATGTAGCCGTAAAGTTACTATTTTATGTCGTAAAATTCTCTTATTTCGCCGCACGTTTTAATGCCACCCTTAGTTTATTATTAATTCTATGTTTCATATTTCTTACTATTCTGTGTCAGCGAAGAGTTCCAGAGCCTGCATTACTTCGTCAAGGAGAACCGTTGAAATGAAGTTATTTCCTTCAGGGTCATAGGCATGGAAAACACGGCGAGCCATTTCAGCCGGAGTTTCAGGGCATACCAGGTCCATATTTGTGGAAAATACGACTAGTGAAATACAAATTACGTCAATTATCAATCACGAGATCAGTTTTAACGGAATACGCATAGACTTACCTGTCAAATGAGTCTCACTTCCAACGACCCATACCGGGAATTTAGGATTTTTGTAGTATGACCCTACCTCGCAGTATCGGAGCCTTTCCAGGAAGGTCAGGAATCCGATTTCGACCGGCTGGACGATTCCAACAAGTTCTAGTAGTTACAAGTATGGAGTGGAAGGTGAAATTTATCAAAAAGAGATGAATCATTCAGTTCATCATTAGATTAAGTCATACTCAGGCCTCCGACGTCTTGTTCGTTATCCCAGACATAGTTCACACCTCTCCCCGTCAACATCAAGTTTATTAAGCTCTGACTACCATGCCCATAAGTAGGGTCAATGAGTTCACCGGCTTCGGACATTTCGTTACTCAGCTCATCAACGCCCTGTGGACCGAAATACGTGTATTTCTGAGTTTGAATTTTGAATTCTTGGAGTATTTAGCCGGAAGTACAGGGTGACACGAAATGTTTTGACGCTCTAGGGTATTCTTCCGAAAATCGCACAATGCATATGATAAACCAAATTAAAAGCATATTGCGGATATAATGGTGCAATAATATTTTGACTTTTCTTCCAAGCGGCCGCTGTGCAGCGCAAAATAGTGAAACCAAAAGGTCGAACTTTTACTCTTCCAGCTATTTAAATGATTCACCATCATATGAACGTCTTTTAAATAGATTCAAAATTGATCCAAACCCTTCACCAACTTACGTGGGTCAATTATCATATCATTTAGAACCTGTTTTCAACACCTGGAACGTTCAAATGTCACGGAACCGCGCACGGACGCGATCCTCGGAGCGAAGCTGATTTTGCTCTGTCTCTGTGAGGAGCAAGAGCGACATGTGCCGCCGCAGGGCCGCTCGCTCTCTCTTTCCTGCGCTGCACAGCGGCCGCTTGTACGAAAAGTTAAAATATTATTGCACCACTAGATCCGCAATGTTGTTTTAATCTGTTATATCATATGTCCTTGTACGATTTTCGGAAATATGACCAAGAGGGGGTTCAAAACATTTCGTGTCACCCTGTACAAATCTGGAATTTACCTTCGTGAGAATCACTGAATACAGAAACTGGAGCACTCCGTAATACCCCTTCATCACTTCAATCTTATCTCGTAGAACGCTCTCGACCTGAGCCCTTGTTTCTAACCGAAGTACACGTAGATTTCGATGAAATATTTCTTGCTCAGGCCTTTGGAGTCTTTTATTGGACTCTACGATACTCGGTGGGGTGGTCATGGATTCCGGGTCGGATTCCGCCGAGATCCGGCTCGACAGAGGTTCGTTGAGAAAGACAAGGCAAAATTGGTTCGCGGAGCTGGATTTAGGTTTTGCTGGGCTCGGGCTGGAAGTTGAGCTTGAGGGTGGAGAGGTTTCTTCTGGGACATTTCCGAGTGGTTGCGGGGAGGTTAGGGTGGGTGAGGCAGAGGCAATCGAGGTCGAGGCTTGACCCTGAATCAAGGCCAGCTTGGTTGCAGGGGTACTCGGGGTTGAAGGCGGAGCTTGGGTTGGAGGCAAATTAGCCGTCGCGGCATGGTAGAGAATATCCGTAAGGGCTTTCACGAAACAATTGTCTACTTGGTCTGCTGGAAGCTGCGGAAAATGGTTACGATACGATAATTGATTAGGTACATAAGGCTTTAATTTTACAATCGGTATGAAACGGTAAATGCTTACGCGACGCCACAAGTTATCTTGAAGTGCAGTTTCGTCTAACAGAATATACTTGAAGATAAAGGCCTGGACTGGTGCAATAATTGCACAGGGACCGCCTTCTAGCTGAACCAGGGCAGAAGGTTCTTCTTGACTGAACACAAAACCTGTACTCAATTCAATATTAAAAATTGTATGTGACAAGTGACAAGTCGTATATTTTGGATTTTGCTATTAAAAATTGAGAAATTATCGGTGGTGTAAATAGGTAAGTGAATTCGTAAAGTACAAAGCTTTACCCTGGGACCATCTCTTGAATAAGTCATCCTTGACTTGATTCCCCCAAACAAGTTTTTTGATATCCTGGAACTCAGAAGGTGGATTCGCTGTCGCGGCTGGTGATTCCATTATGGCTGCAATTAAAATTGAATTGAATGTCAGTAAGCTACCTATAGGATGTAGGTACAGGGTCGTTCATATCACTTGTCCCCATAACACAATGCGTATTCACTTAGGTACATTATACCAAATCCTTAACTGTACTGGGACATATGTTGTATGTATTATACACCAAATTAAAGCATGCCTCCATTCGGATCTCATGGATGGCGAAATAATGCTATGCATTTTGTGTACAATTAGTGACGGCTAGGCTGAACGATTTACAATTTTCGGAAGTTTTTTTTATTCCGTCGTAAATTTGATGCCTGACACCGACACCGGCAACCGGATGGCCAACTCTTCAAGCACTCTTTGATCTGACCTTTGACTCTTTGACTTTCCGCGTGACTTATTGCCTAGTTTCAAAATGACAGAATTTACACACAAGTCACAACTCGTTACGCGCAATATAATAACCACTAGCAATCCATCATTGAATTTGTCATTGTATTGTCAGAGTTCATAAATCATAAGTTTCACATTTAGCTTTAGCCCGAATCATTAAATAAAACAACTATTTCGGCATGCTTGTGCTCACTTAGACGTTAAAACAATAGTACCTAGATACTTATTTACCGTCGAACAACAAGAAAACGTTTAAGCTAATTTATTGTTTGAAACGAAAACTTCAATAAATATAAACCGGAGAAAGTTACTTTGGCGTTTAATAAGTACTTACTTACTTACAACTTATGACTTACGTCAGTCGTTCTTGGCGTTGAGGGAGGAAGAGCTTGTAGAATTTAGAATTTCTACCGATGGTAATTTGGACTACGTGTGTAGTATTTCCCAATAATTAGTCAGAAATTAACACTTTTTAATTTAGAATTTACATTTAAAAAATAACAGAAAATTTGAAAATATGTTTTGTCTTTTGTTTCTGTAAAGAAAAGTAGTTTCACTTTTGAATTCAAAGAATGGAGGAGGAGAGAAAATATTGAGCCAGTTCAATCACGTGAACCCGCAATAACTCAAATCCACGCCGTAAGATTATGGCCACAAGTTGGCACATCAATCCAGGAACATTTTTTTTATCAATTCTAGAGCATTTTTATCAATCATGGAACATTTTATCAATTCTGGAGCGCATTTTTATCGATTCTGGAACATTTTATCAATTCTGGAGAGCATTTTTATCGATTCTGGAACATTTTATCAATTCTGGAGAGCATTTTTATCGATTCTGGAGCATTTTTTAATCAATTCTGGAGCATTTTTATCAATCCTGGAGCATTTTTAACAATCCTGGAGCATTTTTCTAGGATGCCCCGATTTGATCGGCAATCGGCACTGATTGATGGTGGCCTTTATACGATTTTATAGATTAATCGGTCCGCCGTTCAAGGGTTTAATCGATAAAATATATATTTAAAAAAAAAAAAAAAAAAAATCCAGGTTACTGACATAGCCGCAGCTCAATCAAGGTTTTGGATGGGAACTTTAT
>JAQFYT010003385.1:0-10835 GCA_034694925.1 Ceratophysella denticulata | reverse complement strand
TCAAAAGTTATAAAACTAGATTCAGTTAGGTTAGGCTGCGTGAAATACTTCATTGCCATTTCAGCTTTTCTATTGCCTCCATTGCCAAATCATTTATTCCATCGCCCCTGTAAATGACACCTTTTTTTTCATGCGTAGTCATAATTCTACTTTACAAAATTCGATCAAGCTTTTAATTTTTACCTGATGTACCAAGTGAGATAAAATTATTCATTCGAAAACCTTTCCCACCTTTTAGACCAGAAGGGTCTTATGGGATGCACACTGACGTCCGTCTGTCTGTCCACGTACATGTTTGCTTTTAAATGCCTCCCAGATGACAGAAAATTCATTGCCTTGTGGTACACTTAATTCATTGAAATTCTAAAAAAAAGTTAATACGTTTCCCTGAAATAATTTTCGTTTTTTAGTAAACTTCGTCGCTTGAGATCTTTGAGCCAAGATGCTCATTATTGGCTGAGATACTTTATCACCATTTGTTCTAGTATATATTTTATTCCATTCATATTTTGCTTAAATCAGAAAAAAATATAGTTAACTCCCTGACTGTTGCGGATACAGCCTAATTTGTGCAACAAACAATTTACTGGATTTTTTAGAGGAATTAATTCTCATCGTTGCAATTCAAAGAATGCAAAATACTTGATGTATCCCAATTACATTTAGCATATTGGTTAAATAAATCTACGTGGTACGAAACTGGTTACGAAACCAACCTATGTATAACCTAACCTAACATTAGCTCTAGTTCTTCCAACTGAAAGCTTAAATCTTGAAAAACTTCTGCTATGTAACTCGACCAACTGTCATCCTCCGGTTTGTCACTCACCACTAAAATTTCCAGTAATACTTGAGCATCATACACTCGCACTCTGCCTGCACTCCATTATAAATGCCCAGTGCATTTCCAACTTTCTGCATCACTGAAGATTGTTGTAAATATAAGTATTGGGGACTACTCGGGGCTCTATGTAGAAGTAGGTTCTCAAGTACATATTCCCCACTTCACTCTCGGAGAGTGTATTTTGTATTTTCCCCAAACGGAGACCTTGGCTTGGTGAAGCCGGGAAAGAGAAGGTTCGTTGGTCTAAGTACCCTTGGAACATTAGTAGTCGTAAATGGACCGTCTGATTTTCCTCTCCACATAATATATGTTTTGTTTGTCCTACACAGGATTTTTTTTTTATTATTGGTAACTGGCAACTCGAGAGCCGACTCATATTAAAGTATTGGTATACCAAATGTGAGTATCATAATGCATTAAGGAATATTTCAGGGAGGGAGATGGGAACGAGCTGCTCCCTGTCGCCTTTCCTAATGATTTAGCAGTGCATTAACATTAACATTAGTGACTGGGTTTGGCTGGTATCGATTTAGGAAGAGGGGAAAATACTTCTCGTCGTCCATGTACTCCGAACTGTGGGCACACGACACAGGGCTGTCCAGGGTGTAAACGGACAATTGCTATCAGGTCAAAATGCGGAAATGCGGTCTGCGGTCAATTGTCATTTCTAGTTACAAATGTTCGAAACCTCAAAATCATCCATTCTTGTATGTAACACTTCTTGTGAGCAAATCTCTGAATAGATTTGCTTTTGTACCTTTTGGTCAAATTTTGAATTTCTTCATAATAAATGCAATACTGTGGTTTCTGGTTTCCGTATAAAAATATCTGTGAATGTTGCAAGCGCGGCAAGTAATGCCAAATTTGCTGACGTTCAGTTTGCTGGTGCAGAAATGGAAGTGACCCCAGAATTGGGCCGTCCACCGGGCCCCTCCCTAACTGTACTGTAGGTACTTAGTCGACATTAGATGATGTCAGGAAGGAGCTAATGATGGATCTCTGTGTTGGAGCCAAGCCATTGTTCTCGAATTAACGCGTGTCGCCCATTTGTTATCCAAGTAGGTCCAAGGCGGCTGGCTCCGTTCCCCACCATCCATTTCCCTAAGACTGGTCATACTTAATTCAATCTATAAATATTAACCCGACGGAACTCCCGTCGTAGACCACTTCAGTCACTGCTCACTGCCATCCGAAACGTCGCTTCTCTCAACTAACAATCACAACTTGGTTATATGTATGCAATTTTTTTTTTTTTTAAATATTTAACGTCTTTAGTCGGATAACACGTTTGGTTGGTTACCTATGTTATTTTCACCGGCTAGACAGAGAATTATTGAATAAATGGAATGAAAGAGAAATCACTCACAACGATAATTCGTTGTGAGTGAAAAGTCAAACTGGAAAACTAATTACTTTTATTTAATAGTCTCAAATTAACCGAATAAATATTAAAGTGACTGGCTTCTAAATATGCATATTTATGTATGCAGCATTTGATATGTCGTTGATGAAATTCGCAAACTTGTAGATTCGCAATTCGAAAAACGAAGGTTTTTGCTTCTTTTTTCTGCGTTTCGTGCTGAATATTTTATCTCCAAATAATTTGTTTTGCAATTATACAGTTGTATAATTACAGTTGCATAATTACATTGTTAATTTTGAGATTCTGAATTTTGCCGTTTCTGTTCGTTCTCGATTCACGACAGAGCTTCTATGGCTTCTGTGATACGTCTTTGGGGGATTACAAAGGGCAAAAATAAATAGGAAATCCAACCAAGTCACTACGACTTCCTTCCAGGTCCGTTTCCCCCCATTTCTCGGAGATAGGGGTTGGATTGTAGGCGGATGGGAAAATGGAATTGTTGGGCTCAACCCCTCCACCTCGCCACGCATCACATTGGATTAAACCAAATTAAACCGATACTCTTCTCGTAATTAATTGGAAATCGTTTCCGAACACGGAAACAATCAACTCAAACTATCCACAGTTTCATTCGCACTCCGGCCATTCCCTCCACGGAATATTGCACAGAGCTTATCTATATTCCATTGTAATGCAGTATTGCCCAGTATTCTTTAAGGTTACATTGCACATTCATATCGTATGAAGGCATACTGAAGGCATCCGCGTATGTTAATCGAAATATTTATACATATACCTACGTACTTGTATATTATGTATGTTAGTATCCGAGCCCGAAATAGTCCATTATTGGCCGAAATTAAAAAAAAACGACCACAGCCCCAAATACTTAGAAATACATTAAAACTAATGTGGCAGTTGGACTGAGCTCCAAATTAATTCTTGCATATCCTAACCTTAGTATTTCAAGCTATTTAGATAAACCCATTTTATCAAGGTTAGTTTAGTTTGTTATACTGCTGGAGCCAAAAAAATTAACATTTGTGTATTAGAATATAATACATCATCGTTCTAATCGAACTTAACCTAACAAAATTACGTTTTAAAATGGTGATTAAATTAGGTTGGGTTTCCGAGTATTCCGGCGTTTTGAACGTGATAGACTTTATATTGTGACGTTGAAAACTTCGAATCATAGATTCAACATATATAAATATTTATATGGAACATTGAACATCGTTAAACCATAAAATACAGTGCTAAATGGAACCAATGCATAAATACTGTATCATGATTTATTATATCTAATGAAATTGTGAGTAACGTTGCAAGGGAATATATAAACGTGCCATGAGAAAATAGAATTTGCCATGAAAATGAAGACTTGTGCAATAAGTCTGCATGGCAATAAATTTGATTTAAGTCAGGTTAGGTTAGGTTAAAAAACACCCATCTAATAAATTAGACACCAAGTCGCCCGCAAAACGCATCCTGCGGCAAGTATACCATAAACGCCCAACCTAATACAGCATTGTATGTACATGCTGTATGGAATAGACGGACACTGCCCGTTCCATTCCACATATTTGCTTTTCCATTCTGTTCCCTAGCCCAGGGCTCCGAAGAACCCGAAGGAGCCTCAGTAAATCTTCTCTCGGTGAGATGATAGAGGATTCCCCTATTTATAAAGCATTTAACAGTCCAGTGCTGAACCCTGCCGAGGTTCGAATTTCGAAACACTTCGTCATCTGGGAAATGAGATATGACACGGATGTCCTGGGAGTGAGTGCTCTGCAGAAGAAACACGTATCTGGTAGAATAACACATAACACAGTGAATGAGTGCTCAGGTATCTGATACTGCCTACTGCTCATATGGAGTACCCTGCAGATAAGGTTATGTATGTATGATGAAGATCTTGTGCTTCACTCCTTGGTCCGAAGATTCTCACGTCTTTTCCTTCAGTGAGAGTTCGGAATCATTAAGGAAATCAGAGGGTTGGTAAAAATCAGCAGGAGGTCTCCAGGAGCTGGTATAGAAAGAAAACCATGCGAGGTTTTTTATGTTCGTTCTAGCTAAACTATTGGTATATAGGTAAGAAAATCCATCCATGAAGGCTCTACGGTTGTTCTATTCATCCCGCTCGGGTTCGATTCTTGATTATAAATATTTGGGAAAGTAGGCGTCGTTTGAAAATGATTAATTATTGAGTATAATATTTTCATGAAATTAATAATTTCAGATATAATTTAGACTCAAAGTATGTTCATTGCTGTGCATGTTTTGTTTTGATAGTTTCATTTCGAGGACCTCTGTGAATGACCATAAATATTTTGAAAATAAGCGTTGGTCGAAAATCATTATTATTGTAGTATTAAGTACTGCACAATAAGTGATTATAGTTTTCGTGATGACGATGACATGACCGTGTACAAACTATCGTATATAAATTATACATTTGCCAATTAAATGACTAAATTGGATCGAAACATCTATTTTATTGATTTCATGATTTGGCAGCCTAGCCTCACACCCATTTGAATCTATAAAAAGATGTCTATATTAAAAATTATAAAAACACTGCTATTCAGATGATTTTGTTGCATGTATTCCATTGTACTCGTTATTGATGGCCCAGATCTAACCTTAATTTTTTTCCCGGAGCGCGATATACATCTGGCCCCATGGAGGAGCACCTAACCTAACCTGTATTTAATTAACTAAAATTTAACCTAACTTCTTAGAGTCAAGCCTAGCAAAACTTATGCGACTATAAATACGCGGTATGGCTCACATAATAACGGTACCCAAATTCTTTAACATTATTCAAGCTCTATTGGACTCAATAAATATTGAATCTTACAGTTTATTAGCACAGTATTTTAATTATAATAATGTGTAGCTTTTTATTCGTTTCGTTGAGAAGGCTGTGTCGTGCTTTCTCGTTTCACGGGTTGTCCACAATATAGGGCGTAGCAAGTGCTTTTGGTAGCTGTAGGAAACTTGGCTTATATCTCGCCGTGTAGCTCTCGAAAGGCATTGCGCACTAAATTGAAGAATGTCTTCCCGGAGAAAGTTGCGCAATCTTCCATCTCTCCTCAGTCCATAGCAGACCAAGAGCAGAGCCTGGATATGCAGAAATCTCCTGGTCCTGGCTTGTGGATTTTCTCCATGGGACTCACTTCTCAACTAAAATGTATTGGTCTATTCTGTACCATGCTACATTTCATGTATAATGTAAATGTGTTACCATTCCTGGTGTCCTGTACACTATTTTAAAAACATCATCAAATGATACAGTTTGAACCTGTCTGAAAATAATAGTTTTTTTCTTAAAATACAAATTGTTCAAGTCCGACTTTAGTTTATTGGTTTCAGCCATGGATTACAAAATGACTAAATTGTTATGCTCAAGTTTGGCTCGTGTGTCCAGTCCACTTTGTGATTGTTTACAGAATTCAAGTCAGAGATATGAGCCTTTTTTAAAATGCAAGAGCCACTTTGGTCTGTAGCATACTGATACAGATAGTATTTATAATTATTAGACATGCTAAATAGGGCAGCCTTTCTTTAAAATCATGAAATCAGGAATAATGCTAACATTGTGAAATTCATGCTTGGAATACTGTACGGATTAACGTCCACCAAGTACAATTATATTCACCCAGGGTATCGCATTCACCGAATAAAATGTCAAATAAATTATAAGACATCCTTCCCTAACCCCGTGGGGCTACATATATTGTTCAGGCTTGAAACTCCACTAATGCAGCAATTAATCTAGCATAAGCTTAATGAAATAATCATAATAATCAGAGTGAGAACAAATAACCTCAGGTAGTCCTCAGGTCGGTGGTTGGGTGACAGTGCCAGCGTAGAACGTATATAGAAGGCTGACAAGGATAGCTACACGATATGTGTCAGTTTCGATATGAAATGCCCCTTTTGAGCTTATTATTTATTGTAGTCTAAATTTAAACCCTAGTTTTGCATTTATCGTTTGGCTGATTCAATATGCAATTCACCGTAATGAGTATCAGTTTCATAAATCCATTTGATACCATAATTGTCCGTGTTCAACCCACCACGCTTTGTGTCTTGTAGCTTTGCTTAGGTTAGGTTCTCTAATTTCGTACTAAACTAACGTTTAAATGCCACCTGACCTGACATTTTATAACCTGGTACAATGGTATGTACCACCTAATGCCAAAGTAATTGTTTTACGTAATTTTAAGATGCTCTTGCACTAGTTACACATAATCGATACAAAGAACCGTACAGATTACGTGCCTATACAAATTCTACCCTCGTACTCATAATCTGCTGAAGTGGATAGAACAAAAGCCTATGTTTGAGTCCAGTGAGACGGAGACGAAGAGAGGCTTTGGGGCTTGAGTGGGCTACATATTCTATTATGTAACTTTCAAAGCGCAAGACACCCAAGTCAAGAAGGGGAGTTTGGGTAAAAGGGCATTCTGCTCTGCCTTCTTCGCTGTTCCAAGTTGGAACTTTCCACAACCGAGCAATCTGGCTTGGCTTCACTCCTTCAAATCCTGGCAAAAAATCCCTTGTGGAGTAGTGGGAGAAGGAAAAAAAAGTCTGGAGAGTCACGCCTTTATGATTAGCTATGTGAACCAATCAGGTGTTCCATAGTCTTAGGAACCACGGCCTGGAAACTCCCGAAAAACAAAAGAACCCACCTCAAGTCTATCACTCGTATGCCTAACAACAACAGATCAACCGGGAACTACATGTTGATGAATTCCGAATTCTGGGTTTTGGGGGTAACCCTTACAATAGCGTCATTCTGTGTACCTATGCTTGTGTGCGTAGCTTTGCTGGTCGAAATTCAGGATTGCGGAAATCTTTTAGATGAAATCCGAAGTTAGAGAAGGGTGCCGATAAGGATATACAAGAAATAGGAAATGTACTTAGGTAATATTACTCTTTCAAACGATGTCAAATTGTATTCTGTTTCTCCACCTAATTTAATAGCTGTATGCTGTATAGTCTCGTTAAAATGCTTTGAACAATAAATAGCTAGAACTAAAATTCAAAACGGTAAAATATTATGCAAGATTATGTAGGATTGGTACAAGCCTATGTCGAACGCTATTACTGTTGTAGAAATACCTATAGACCGATTCGGTTACGTATTTATAGTCTACTAGCAAGAGAAGCCATGGCAACCATGGCCCGTCGCGTTGTTGCGTAATGTTGTCAACCGTAAGCAAGCGCTCGCCCACAGTAGTAGTTCCTAGTAGTGTCTCAAAAGCCGCCCTTTCACCTATACGTGTGTTACTGTTGACATGTCAACGTGTCGGTGTAAACTACTGTTTTGATAGACTTGTTTATAGGTCCACAGTTTGTTTACTTCTTGAAAATATCAAAAAATTTGAATTTCAAGAATTATTATTGACCAATCATAATCGTACCACACGGCTCACAGGCACATTCACAGGCACATCGGACATTCTACGAAAATATGAGTAAAGATGTAACATCGTAGTGTCCCTTGGTAATGTCTACAAGCGGAAACCAGCGAGCATATGCCTATTTGATATCTGATTATCTTTAAATTGAAGTTAATTACAATTTTAAAATATAAAACATTGTCCAGCGAAGATGAGATGGATCTAGCTCTAGCAAAGTCAAAGTGTTACTTAGGATTAGTTTTACAATTTCAAACGGCATAAAGTCAATTCGTAAACTCAGTAAATATAATTTTAAATGGTATTGTGGAAAAACAGCGTACAAAATGTAGTTGTGACAAACAGCATAAACATAGCAAGCATGAAAATCTGCTTTGTAGTGTACAAAACATGTTAGGTTAAATTAAATCTTATGTTTTGTCAAGATGAGTTGGCCTAATTTAACCATAAATGACTGAATCTGTAAAACATGTTTTTGGTGCCTGCTATGTTATATGGCCGGTATATTTTTGAAGCTATCTTTTCGAATCTCTGGTTTCCGTGTCTCTTCTCAAATTAATTTATTACAATTATACTAAAATCCAGAGATTCATCTGCATACAATCCTTAGCAAGAAGAGCACAATTTCCAAAATGTCAGATTTGAACTGTCTGACTCAGCCCTGAGTGTATTGAGGGAGTAGTGTACAGTACAGACAGAGTGGATTGACGGAAGAAGTGGGAAGGAAGTTCATCGATCTCCCCTCTTCCACTTTCTTTTGTTCGAATGTCTCTCCTCGCTCGTCTTATTCCAGGCCAGGAATAGGCATATCCACAAGGAAGAAGGGAGAAAAGGGTGAATATTTATATCCAGTCAGTCAGTCTTTCGTTTCTTTCCCCAATTCAACCACTGCAGCCTTTGTCCTCGACTCAATGGAACTGCAGTCCAAATGGCTACACGCTGCTCCCTACAATCATTCTGCTCCACTGCTCACATACTTAAACTTTTCTGCGAATTTAGCCTACTTCCCAATAAGCTAAACCAAACCACTAATCAACACATGGGAAAGCTCAAATTAGCACATGGTAAACATACAACTGTATGAAATGTTGAAAACCGTAAACAGATCCAGCAAGATTTTACTTGAATCAATCGTACAATTTATGTCAGCGAAGCTACAGGTAGCGCGGTTTTATCGCCAGTATTCCTTTTGCTTTTCGCAGTTTTTCAGATAAAAATTGTAAAGTATAGAATTATGACAGGTTATGTTATGTTAGGTTACCTATATTACAGTAAGTTAGGTTAGGTTGAACGAATCTAGGCAAATCTTGTCCAACAGAGCCTGATTTCTGCCCGCTTTGTTCTTTTACGGCTACATAGATACTAGGTACTATGTTTTGTGCTCTATTTCTCTAAACGCTACGCTAGACAAAGCCGATCAGTAATTTTAAATACTTTAATAAACATCTTCTGTTTGAGACGCGTAAAAACAGTTACGTCTCTTGATTACCGGAGCGTTTTTACAGTCCTTACAGTCTGAACATCCACAAACCATACTGTGTCATTTTGCTGATCGAGCAAGAAAATACCTACATCGTAATTCTAGAAAATAGTCGAGTTTCCCCAGTTCATAATACATATAAGCTTACTTTACATTATACTTTATAATGCCTGATATCTATTCATATCGGATGTCGGATTAAATTGAACTGAAAATCGGGTTCTATGGTTCGGATCGGACTGGACGAGCATCCGAGATTTTTTTTTTAAAAGCCCAGAAGAGATTTACGAGTCAAAAAGTTGAGTTGGCATTATTTGGGTGGGTCCGCCCCGATTATTATGCACATAATTCTGGTGAAGATAGGGCGGTGAATGTCAAACCTCTCTCTCGCTCTCCAACAACCTCGGACTTGGGGGATTTGACATTATTATATTATACATATACGCATATTAGATATATGTATACGTGGAATTTTTTATTCAATCCAATCCACTGAATTGAGATTTGGTGATGAAGGGATGAATGTTTTCTTTCACTCCATCGAACCGTCAACCGCTGCCGTCGTCCGTCAGAGTCTCGCCTCACTTTAAAGCTCTTATCGCCCAGAAACGCGTTTTTTTATTCTGACGATTCTCGATCCCGGGACTGTTGATGTGTGAGGCAGATTGAAATAACCGACTTTTTTCCATTTCATTGCAATCACATCACACTCAATTTTCACTCAAGCCAACAGCCCAGCCTTCGTTCATCTCACGCTCCGTTTTTTATCCACGTTCACGCACATTCTTTGGGTTTGCGAGTACCTACTGTATAGATCGTGTTCGTAGTTCATATTGCCAGATTGGATTTTCACTCGGTCAAAGTTATTGGATTTGAAAATGTCAGTGCAATGACATGACGCAAACATGCTGTAATGCTATAATTAATTGGCTTTATAAATTTCTTTAATTCAATTTTGAGCTTTATTTCTATGACCAGGTCGTGCATAATTATTCAAATTTCACCCTTAATTACATAACTCGTATGTTAGAAATACATTATTCGACTGCACACATGCATTTGATATTATGTTGGACGTTGGACTTGAAATTGAAACACCAGCGAGCAGGCTTATGTACTTTGTACTGTACTTGCCTCCGACGCGACTGACTGTTCTGAATTTAGAGTGGGTACTTCTCGATCCCCGATTGTCATTTTAGAACGTCTCACGTTTCAGTTTCCATTTTAGAGTCGGGAAAAGATTAAGATCGGAGTTTAAAAAAGAGAAATGGATTTTTTAAAAGGTCGTTTCTATTTTACGTACGGAGTATCCCTTGAGGCACATTTTAACTCTATTGCCTCTTTCTATTTTCCTTGACATTATATCAGAGATATTGAGGTTTTTATGGGAGATGTGAAAAAGTGTTATATGACCCTCTGTAGCTCGTTAAAGTTTGAACTCGAGTTTAGAGCCTGATTTTAAAACGTGGTCTGGGCTGTTGGGTAGTCTATCGTGCACCGAATACCCGAAAACTGTACTGAAACGTTGTGTCCTGATGGTATACGGGCGTTTCGCTTTACACAATTAGCCATTGCCATTATAGAGTAAATATTGGGCGTGATCAATTCACCAAATGCAATTTTAATTAAGTATAATTTATAGGCATGCATTTAATGATACTATTGGAAAGCTGAAATTGCCTATGGAAACTGCCAACTATAGGTTTAATCCATAGT
>JAQFYT010003384.1:0-10837 GCA_034694925.1 Ceratophysella denticulata | reverse complement strand
CTACTGCATATTACAATTACTATGTTAAGCTCTTTGTGTCAATTTAACTAGGATTAACTCTAACCAAGGCAAGGATCATTACAAGGTGAACCGGTCAAAAGGCGAAAAAACCCGAGGCGAAAACACCGCGAGGTGAAAAGACCGCGGGCGAAAAAAACAAGGCGAAACGACATGTAACCGTAACCACTTACCCCAATTTCCTCGTGCGGCAGTCTCACGGCACAATGCAAATGTAAGCTTTGACCCCAATTAGCAACCACCCGTTTCATGGGTGCACAGTGCCGACAGTCACAGACAGCTCCGGTAGAATGACCCACGCCTTGGAGCAACCCTGTTGAAAAGGGTTTACAAGAACTGTCCTTCGTGTCCCAGCCACAGTGTGGGTCACGGACACATCGAATACAATTATTATACCGCCCTTTACACTGATTCACTTCAATTTGTCGAACACGGTAGTCTGAGCTCACGTAGATCGACTTATGAGCTGCTGAAATGTCCATGGCTCTGATTGACTCGGGATGAGTGCCCTCCAATATGTCCACAGTCTCTGATTGACTCTCTCCCTCCGCATCCATCCATTGCACAATTTTGTAAATTTTCCCTTCCCTTGTCCCAGCATAGAAAATTGTGTATTGATCTCCAGGTTGTCGAGACAGCGGAACTTTGACCTTCTCGACCACAACATGCGTAAATTCCAAGCCAGGGGCGTAAAAAGCGGGTTTCCCATTTTCTTGTGCCACGGATTCGTCCATGAGGGGATGAGATCGTATGAAATTCAATACTGTGTCAGGTAGAGTCTGTGTGTCATTAACACATTCACCAGGTCGAGGCTCCGGTACCCGAGATGAGAGAACCGGAAGCCAAGCTGAGCTGGACGTGGACTGTTCCTTGAATTTCCCTTTAAATGCATCTTGAATAGCACTAATATGAAATACACAAAGTGCTGATCCAGTAAATCCCGATCCCGCCGTCGTAAATGCTGCATAAAATCGTGAATCATCTCCAGGAATTTTATAAACTGATTGAATTTCATTGAAGTAAAATGGATAGTCTCCAGGAATCGAACAGTTCAATCTTGATTTCAAATAAGTTGCCCAGTTCTGAACTAAAATATTCTTCCCACCCGTGTCACGTTTACAAACCCGGGCTACACGTGAATATACATTCTTCCCACAATTCATGTACTCCACGGCGGGTTCTCGGAAGAAGAAATACACATATTCTTCAATTTCAAATGAGGCCACGAAATTTGGTTTTTCTAACCATTTGGAATCATATTTCAGAGTACGTTTGAAGGAATGTTTCCGCTCTCCCGTGGTCATGTTGTAGAGGTCAGTTCGGAATATGACCGTGTCGGCCTTCGTAAACTCCGCATTTGTTCCGCTGTATAAGCCCGGTAAATTATCTGGATTTCCAGTTTCGACCCAAATTGCAGTAGAATTGTCTTGTGGGTCATAGGGACAGCGAGCGGTTCCGTCACCGATTCCAGGAACGAATGTTTGTCGGGGGACCGGGGTCAAGTTGGCATTAATGACCCAGTCTTTGGGATGATGAGCATTTGTTCCACAGATATAGAGCCGACTTCCGTCACCCATTTTTTGAATTACACGAATATGATTCCGACAATCAAAATCTTCAGATTTTCCTTTTGAGACGCAGGTGGCGGGAATGGTGGGGTTAAGGGTCAAACTGTCCTTTTTGCAATCCATTTGACTGATGTTATTGAGATTAACTCGGATTATCCGATCCATGGCACCAATGAATAGAACTCCGTTCCGTGCATCTTGGTAGAATGTACGGTAATACCGTTTTCCACAAGTAAATTCACGATTGTGACCGTTGTTATTCGGTTGACCTCCGGATGCACACATCAGAAAAATTGTCATAAGAGCAAATACGGTTGAGACAATCATCTTAATTATGGTTTTATGCACTAAACTTGGTTTTCTGAAATTATTTACACATGGACTACACGAAATTTCCATTCTTGACCTGTGGGTTTTGACCTCAGATTTCTACGCCAGTAATGAATAAACCCGTGTTCATTCTTAATTCTTAGCCTTCGCCTTGTTCGCTAAAATTTAAAAGTACTAATTCACGTCACTTCCGATCTGCTTGTACCGGTTATTTAAAACAAATCGCTGTGATATTTAATAAAATGAACAAATTTAAAGGTAAATAAGCGAGTTTCTTTAACTCAAGATGCAGAATGCCTAATCCACCAGTTTAATTGTACAATTAAGTTTTGAAAAGCTGAATTTATTATTTATTTCCGACGAGACTCTCGAAGATTCAAGGCAGGAACAAACAATAGAGAACTCGAAGTTATATCCTATACGGAAAATTCCTTTGCTTTTCTTTATGAACCGAACATGAACATGTGTATCGGATATCTCATAGATATATGCCCCTCCCTTGGAAGAGTGACAAACAATAGGAATATTGTATATTTGTCCACAAGGGACTTATACAGAGTATGGGTCCTTCTGTCTATGCTTTGTTCATTTATTACCGTGTTTTTAAAAGTTTAATTACATATATTAAAATTAAAGTTGAGTTTGAAAATCTAGAACTGATTTATAAATTGCTAATACAATATCTGTGTCACGTTTTGTCGGTTAGGTAAATGTGAAACAACCAAAGCACACGCCTAATTTAAATTTTAATCTGCAAGAAATGCGATAAAATATTATTTAAATAATAATATTTTGCATATACAGATACCGTTGCTGCTGATTTGTATACCATAAACTTTAAATAGAGCACGAATCTGCATATGATGAGTTATTATTACTGTTACTGTTGAACGAGTTAAAGTTTTAATAGTAGTCACCATGGTGAACCTTTTCAAAGGAATACAGATTATCGGGTGCGAATGACATTCATTTAAATAGAATGAGAGTACAATTGCAAATCTTTCAAGTGCATCTCGGTAATACAACTACGGAACCGGAAGGTTGAGTTGCGTAAATCGCTGAAGATTGGGTCTTAAACTGCCGCTTGATCGGATTTTCAAATGAATCCGAATGCCGCCCTCTTCCACAGATTATATATTTTCAAACTTCCTCTGCTTTGCTCAAGTCCGAACCCGAACCATCCGAATTTCCAAATGTAGCCCAACAATCGATGAAATCCGGATAGTTAAGAACTAAACTTAAGTTAATTTAGATATTGCACAGAGTACCCGGTATTATAATCGAGAACAGGCATTACTTCAAAATTATATTAACTTTGTATGGACAACACACGAAAGACTGCCATGCTTTAATTCAATATATCGCTTTGCGTTATTGCTAACCTACCGATCCTTTTCCTGTGTTTTCTTTTCCGTGAATCTTATTAACCCGTCTCATTCTTCACTATTTCATTTCTCAAGATACTTGACCCATCCAAACCCTACATGGCATTTGAAAGGGGAGCCAGCTATTGTTTTATTCGGGTCATTTTTGTCTATAAAGTAATCCTCCAAAGTTGGCTGAGCCTCGTGGCAAATGAAACGCGGGATTTCGAAATATGCGTCCCACCCGTCTCTTTAATCTCATTTCCGGGTAAAACAATTTTTATTATGCAACGATTTTAATTAATTTTGAACTTGTTTACAGGTGCATTTTTAGTTCCTTAGAGCTCTGAGTTGTTTTTCAAAACATAATATATGTGCTTCAGATAAGAAAGGTTTCATCGCGCAACGCTTTTGGTTCATTCCTAAACGAATTTATTTAATTTTAGATTTTCCTTGCTTCTATTGTTCAACGATTTTGAATTATTTTGAACTGCTTTACACGTAAACCATATTTCCTATGAATTTTTGGCTGAATTTGACCAATGACGGATTTATAGTGTTTTTGAAAAATGAAGTTGTGTTATGAAATATCATCGCGAACCGGGATGGCTTTGTTTTTAACGACCTTACACAGTATGCTTTTTGCTTCATGATGGTTTTTGAGTGCACCAGACATACAAAACTGTTCGTTAAAACGTTCGTCGTTCCAAAGCTGCTTAATTTTTTGATAAAGCTAGGTATTGACCTATGATTATTTCACGTGAAAAAGAGCCAGCGAAAAACGACATGCGCCAGCCGCGTGAAATCGGAGTGAAATGAAAACTTCTCACCGTTTTCACTCCTCGATTTCACTGACCGGTATTCACCTAACTGCAGGTGAAAATAATCGAGTCGGGAAAAGTGGAACTTTCTATCGAGTCATTGAGTCTATATTATACAATCGAGTGTATTGTGTAACAATGATGTGCGAAGGCATTTTATTAAACGTATCGCTAGCAAAACAAGGAATTACAACGGTCTAACTAAAATCCACCGACCACACCGACCTTCGGTCAGTGTCCCACTTTTCGGTTATGTTAAATTTCGATTCAATACACTCTAAAGCTGTTTAAACTAACCTAAGCTAACCTAAATTATTCAAATTTGGGTCAAATTAATCGATTTTTAGCAGGTCGTTTTGCTCGGTGGGGTTGGTGGATTTTAGTTAGTCCGAATTACAAATACTCAATACATGTCGTTCGTCTATCGTCAGATCGTATTTCATTTTTGACTTTACTTCACAATGTTCTGACTACCCTACTCGCGAGGTTTATTAACCATTGTTTGAGCAAGGGTATATACATATAGTCAAGCAAAATTAATGTTGGTACCACTAATGCCCACATAGCTATGCTGCCTCGTTTACTGAGAATCGAGATTCTAATGAGACTAGAGGAACAGACGCTTACGTTTGTAATATGCAATCAACAGAGAGAAGAACGAAACAGTAGAATATACCCTATATACTTTTATGAATACACATTATAAGTGGAAAGGTAAATAATCGTTTTAAAAATTAGAATAAACCTCTACTCACTTCCGGTTCGGCTGAACCTTATAATAATATGTTTTGATTTTAAAAATTTGAATATTGAATTCGACGCGCCGAGAAAGTGTCTCGTTTTCACTTTGGATCACTTAAAAAGGGTCCTCGAGTTCACGCACATTGTCGTGAAAAAGAAGGCTTTTTTTCGCTAGCGAAAAAAGTTGGTCGTAGAAATCGGCTGAGGTTGAGGTGAATACTGCAAAGTGAAAAAATCGAACTTTTTTCACTTTGGTCCGTTTTCTAATGAAATCGTGTAAGTCAATACCCAGCTTAAAACATGTTTTCATTGCTCAGTTTTCACAGGAATTGTAACTGTAACTCCCTTAATGTTGAAGATGTGAGGTCAATGTCGTGATATCTGTAGTATTATTATTACAATAAATTAGCCTGTGTACAGGCTGACACAATATGTTTTATTGAACCCCCTGATCGATCAGCAGGAATGGCATATTTATTAATTAAATAAGCAAAATACGACTTTCATATAAGAAATAATTCCAAATATTGGTATTCAAATCTAGCAGCTCATCACAACGATATTCCTGTTCAGTATTATTTTATACGATTTGAATAAATACTCAAGACCACTTCGATAAGTTTTGCTAATGTCATACAGTACCGTACTTGACTTTTCAAAGTAAACCGTATTGGCAGATTTCTGAATAAATTCATATCTCACATCAGTAGAGTTTTTAAGTCGTGTGCAACACTTCCGTAGAATTTAAGATAAGGGTATCCATTGTGTGTTTTAGAGGAGCGAGTGAAGTAATTTTTCACAAATATTAAGCGGGTTAACTTCAGGAGTCAAAGATTAGTTCAAACCTGATAATAATTATCAATTCTGGAGAAAAATATTTGTGTATAGATTTCAATATACAGTATAATATGTAGAGGATCTGGCTCATTAATTTCTTAGAGTGATTTTACTTGTGCCTTATTTTGGCAGGCATACACATACTAAATACAATTTAGCATTTCCACGGAATTGGTAGAAAAGGTTGACATAAAATATGTTGATCCTCTAATGTCCGTTTTCAGGAATTCAACTAAATACAGCTTGACAAATAACGGCCAATATGTAAAATGTTGTAATCAAGAGGGACACATATAAATACGCATCAACTGAGGCAGCAGTCCTAGCGTAGTGTGTAGAGTCTTAATCTCTATTCACTCGCCGAACTAACTTATAGCTCAATTTTGAATTTTCAAAAAAAAAACCGAAATCGGCCATGTCGGGTTTGGCGGGATGTAGCTCAGGCGGGTTTCAACCAATCGAGCTGAAATTTCATATGCATGTATAACTCAACTGTGACATTCTCTAAAATAAATTTCACACTTCTAGCTCAATTTTGAATTTTCAAAAAAAACCGAAATCGGTCATGTCGGGATGTAGCTCCGGCGGGTTTCCACCAATCGAGCTGAAATTACATATGCATCTACAACTCAACTGTGACATTCACTAAAATAAGTTTCCCACTTCTAGCTCAATTTTGAATTTTCAAAATATTTCAAAAATTTGCCATGTCGGGTTTGGCGGGATGTAGCTCCGGCGGGTTTAAACCAATCCAGCTGAAATTTTACGTGCATGTATAACTCAACTGTGACATGCTCTAAAATAATTTTCACACTCCTAGCTAAAATTTTTTTGCAATGTTCCACCGGGCTGATTTCCACCCGGTTTCACCGGGCTGGTTCACCGGGCTAGCTTCACGCAGCCATTTGACTTGTAGGCAATATGAGCCCGTGACATCTAACAGTTCCAGTGCCATATTTAAAATATGTCGTCAAACACGTTATACTACTTAAGAGGAATTTAAAAGAGCATATGTTCTCTCGCTTTCCATCAGAGGCGGCTGAGTCGGTCTGGAGTTAAGGAGATTCAGATACGTGTTTCACAAACTTGACATTTAGTTCATATGAATCTAGCCATATGTGAATACTCCCAAAGCTGAGCCTGCTCAAACTCAATCTCTTTACTAAGCCAAGGAAAAGAGGTTCGCTCGCCACACTCTCTCACCGGCTCAATTAACTCTAATTAATTATTTACGTGCGAAAGATTTAATAATTCAAACTTTGGACCTCGGCAATTGTTTTAAGACAAAAATTAGCTGTATTTTAGCTTTTTATTGCTTATTTTTTCGTTCACCCCTCTATGAGAAACCGGTACCGAAAGTTTTACTATTGCAAAAACTATGCCCAAATCTCACGACAAAATAATTAATTGATTAATTCAAACACGATGAAAATCAAAAATCGAACCTCCGCATTTCATTAAGTATTCATGTAAGTTAATTAAAAGCTTTAAATGACAATTAATTGTACACTGGTTTAGCTGCAATCGGTACCGGACTATACCTCGATTGCTCATGGAAAGTAGCAAGGTGGAACAGCGTTGCACAAGGCCTTAAAAAGAGTACAGACGGACAAATCGTTTCAAAAAATATGTGGAGCCTTAACCTAGACTATGCAAACTAGGAATATCGTAGGCGCAACTTATTCCTGTGGACGCCGTAGTTGGTGTAGTAGTTCAAGTTCAACGTTTATTTTATTTATACAGAAAACACTCTATTGCAGTCTATAGTCTATCCCATTAACTCAAAAAAGGAAAATAAATATCTTCGTCGAACTGAATTGTTGCCTTGTCAAACAGGGATATTATTTTCAATACAATCGTTACGAAGACCTATGCAATACCTCAAGAATAATTTTGACTTCACATATATACGAACACGCAATTTAAATCGGGATATTTAAGAAACCCATTTTTCGAAATTCGAGCCATGGGACGTACAAATGACCGACCTGCGCAAACAGATTTCCGTTACAGATTGAAACTATTAATTCTCGGAGGTAAAATTCGACCTCCTACTTTTAGCAATGTCACTTTAAATAAATCATGCAACACAAACTACATGAGAAACTTGTTGGAAATGCCGTAGATCAAGAAATCATGAAATCGGTGGACGAAACAATATTAGATGGATCTGAATTTGGCAAAGAAAGCAATATTACAAACATTGTAAGCCCATACTATACGTTTGCATGATAATGAACGAGGTGTGAAGGAAAGAGATAGCATTCGGTGACGGTGATGACACGTTGCTGTCTGTTTTATTCTCTCACCTTTGGTTGCTCTAATGGCCTTCTGATCTACCTTTTATACTCCTATACCCTGGTCTATCCTATCTATGTATATGTGTTATACTATTTTATTGTACTATATATTATAATTTCTACTAGTTTAACTCGACGTATTACTTACACACATGATAACAATGTACGTATACGCATTAAAATGTGACAAGTGGACATATCACCCATATCATCGGGTTAGTTCAGGTGTGACAGGTTGGCAGAAGTGTAGTCGGAATGGGTCGGATAGTCAGATCTGGTCAGCTAGTTCGCCAAAGTGGTTGAACGTTGAGATGAAACTCCCGGGCCCAGCGTAATGAGTTGTTGGTATAGGGTGAGAGGGCAGGGTGTGTATCTTGGTTTTAGGTAGACTTGAACAGAGAGAACCTGGGACAAGAGATTAACTTAAGTTTTCTTGGGAAAAGACTGTAGTAGACTGATGATTTATTTAAGAAAATCAGTATCTTTTATATAAAATTTTTTAATTATTTGTGGTAGGGTCTGAATATTCCGACTCGAGAGAACATGAAAATACACTTGCAAGCATAAAAAAGCCAATTTAAGAGTCAAGACTATTTTCGCTGGAATTTTTTAATTGGAAAGTGTTGTAGTTTAGATTAAAAATTTACCAGAATTCCAGGTTGTTATTTAGAACATTTTGTTTAAACTATTAAAGCGTAACATGAATACACAATTTTTTTGGGTTATCCCACATGGCTTCTAAATACCCTAAATTGGGTCCATTGTATGCAATTTGAAGATAATGCGAAACAAAGGCAGACCTCAAGTAAAATAAAAAAGTACTCAAACTCCAGGGTTTACTTTATATAATTGCATTAAAACTGTCAGTAAATGGTTGTCTAAGTGCTTTCTCGGATAAAATGCTAACCTTAGTCCGTACCGGATTTTTTATTGGTACCACATTTGGTTCCTAAATACCCCGAATTGTGACAAGGGACAAAAGGACAAATGGCATATAATTAAATGTGCACTCTCAGAAAAGTACTTACAGCTGCCATGATCCCATTGTATACAATGGAGAGGCAATATCTTTATCATTGTAAAATTTGACAAACAAATCTTCATCAACGGAAAAGGTAAAAAATGTGAATTTATGAGGAATTTATCAAATCTTAAGATCCATTCAAGTGTCCAGCTCCTGACGTTTCCTGGTGAAAAAGAGCCGGACTTCAAATAACATGTCCCAAACAAGGTCGTTTGATCCAAATTGAAAGGCTTTCAGTGTTTATTGTGTTTGTTTATTACGCCAAACCGGAGCTGCAGGTGCATTTCCTGCAAAACAAAATTGCTCTGAACACTCTTGATCTCTTATTAGAGTAACCTGTTTAATTAGCCACCTGCGGGTCACTTGTTGGGAAGAAAACTGCAAAAGTATTTTGCTTTTTCTCGTTTGGACACTCTTAAAAGTTCCCCTGCTCAGCCTCCTTGTCCATGGATGCTGCCCCAATTGTTGATTTGACGAATTTGGATTGCGTGTCATGTACTCTTTCGTTAAATGAGCCAATGCATTGCAAAGTATTTGCCCCAGTTTCCGAAGAGAATTGGGTACTGGAGTGGCAGTCTGTACTGGGGGACCGGTATGTGCCCTCCACCTGGTTACAACATGTACTGCCCTTGACCGAAGAGCGGTCGAATAATTGTCGTGTCATCCCTTGATGTACTTGGTGTGTCTAAATATTCACCACAACTCTGAGTTCGGTATCTCATGTCCTCTCTGTACCATTGTGGTGGTGTAGACAAAAGAGGCAACTACGCGATTCTTGTTCGGGCGGTTGAAATGCGTTTATGCACGATCCCCGAGCCACCCCCACCTCTCCAAAAGCCACGAGTCCTCGCGGTACCATCGCGAAATGAAATTCTCCTCCACATCCTCCGTCAAAAACGCCGTCAAGACCACCTTCCCCACTAGTGGCTAGGCCAAGCTCGGTTTCTGCTCCCGCTGTGGGTCGGGCAAATAATTCGCCTCACATCACTCGGACACCGGCATATGGATCCTGACGGGGGAGGTACGATGAAACCTTACCCCACTAGCAAGTACTGCTGCAAATCCATTTATGGAAACATTATTTTCCACTGGACATGCGGTGTGGGGCCTCTTTAGGGGTTTACTTACATGACCATTTTTGGTCCTCGTTTAGTTCAAAATAGGTTTAGATTGGGTAGAGCACGAGCAATTATATTCTGTGCTTAGTTAGATTATGACTAGTTTTTAGATTATTGCTAAGTTAGTCACAGTTAGGTTAGACAAATCTATTTTTAGGTTTGCTTAAAATACGACCAATTATCTGATAATTAAATTAATTATTTAAATTATTGTGTTTATTGTCCAATAAATGTTGGCCGAGGCCCTTGCAGACATAATTTAAGGTTAGGTTTGAATACGATAATTTTTAAGATTTTTTTAAAGTTAGATTAAGTGGAGTACCATGAAGATACTTTCCCTTCTATATAATAAATATGTGTAGTATTTTTATAGATGTTTCCTTGGAGGGGGCGTATCACGTTCTACATAAACTACAAGCTTGGCATACAGAGGCATGAAATGAATGAAAGATGAAATTACATACCATTTCCTGCCGACCCATCTATTAATTCGTTTGACAAAACAAAATTGGAATTTGTTTACTTCTTAAAGGTTCGTCAGTAATATTTGTGTTCACTGTGCTATTTTAATTGTGACATAGGGTCATATAGGAGATATCACCACGTCGGTACTGGCTCATGATAACCACATCGGTATTAATATATATGTTAGGCTCAGAGCCCGAAATCGCTCATTGAGCGAAATAAACGACCACAGCGGGCAATGGTCGTTTTCA
>JAQFYT010003383.1:0-10837 GCA_034694925.1 Ceratophysella denticulata | reverse complement strand
ACCCTCCCACCACGCCCTCCACCCAGGATCGTTGTAACATACCCGCCCACCACACGATACACCACAACGACTACAACCACTACGACCACACCGCGTCCCACCACGACCACCACCCGCTACACAACAACCACCCGTCCCACCACCACCCCTGCACCCTCCACCAAGGCACCTTTCATCTTCTCCGAAATTGACACCAACGAGCTTTTCCCGATCGAGAACCGATTCAACTTCCAACGCCGGGTACCGAGTGCCAATGACCATCAGGAACCCCGGACGAAGCTCCAATACAAACCATTCAATAATCCGCCTTCTTACACGACTGCGCCCACTACACAGCGATACTACTACACCCCCGCGCCTACCACGGCCGTGACCACGACCACAACCCGTCGTCCCACCTTCAGCCGATTCTTCGTGAGTCATACCACGCCGGTTCCCACCCAGCAACAATACTACACTTACCCCAGCACCACTACAACCACCACGACCACCCCAGAGCCCACTACCCGCCGCGCCCTGACCTTCAGCCCACGCATTTACCCTCAACGAAGCGAAAAGGAAATTCGCACTGATAATCGCGGTACGCAGCGCCTTGGGTCCGAAACGCCTAACACCTTCACTCGACCCTCACCGCAATCTCAGACCACCGTTGATGACCAAAATCAACGTGCCTTAGCAGTCATTGCCCGTTTGACCCAACCCCCAGTCGAAGACGTGAAGGATATGAACTCCATCTTGCTCTTCTGTGATTTTGATTTTGCCAAATGCCCGATTCGCTTTACCGGGGATTCCTGGAATTACACACAAACAGACACACCAGGGTACGGTCGCGGATTCGAAGTGATCGTTCCACGCCGGCATGTGACCAACTTGTATATCCGGTCCATTATGGTGCCGCAGGAGGACGGGAACGTCTGTCTCTCCTTCCGGTACATCAATTATCATTTCAGCCCGGACGGCAGTCCAGCCAAGAGTCCGCCAGGGACCGTGGGACCGGATGGTAAGCCGCTTAGCCTCCGCGTGACCGCGGGGACCTTGAAACAGAAACCTAAAGTCGTTGAAATTACGGAAGAGTCCAATTCAGCCCGGGACTGGCTCACAGCCAAAATTCAATTCCAAAACCTCAAATCCATGTTTCTCATTATCTTTCAACTTCCGTCCAACTTCCTCCAAGATAGCGTCTACCTGGCTCTGGATGATGTTTTAGTGACAAATGGATTGTGTCCGACGTAATTAGGGCATGCACGCTTATCTATTTGTTACATTTACATACGAGTTATTATTTTCGGGTCAATTTTTGAAAGAAAATAACATGTTTGTTATTATTATGCAAAGAAATTTGAAACTACAATCGATTTGTGTTATGTAAAGAGTGAGGTGTATTATTTATGTAGTTTGTTAAAACCTGACTTTTTGACCCCTGACATGAGACATATATGTGTGGTCATGGGCGGAAGAACCCAACCAAGCTTTTCCTTGATTCTATTTCTGATTACAGTATTTGTCTAATTAATTTAGCTATGCATCGTTGTACTTTGTAATCGCCGTGTACTGTATTTTATGGGTATATGTGACGCTGTACGATGGTTTGATATTTCATGTTTGATATACTCGGTGTCATATGGATTTTAGATTTTCTTGTACTAAAAACTCTGATTGTTAGTGTACCCCTAGGGTATGCTTAATTTCGTGTTTCTGGTTGATTGAAAACATATATCATGTGCGATCTGTGTTCGCATACGGTTTTAACATAACCTTATCTGTCGGTAAAGATCCATGCCATTAACGCAAGTATGCGATCACAGATATGCACATGAAATATGTACCTGAATGTCGTGAATTTTGTTATAATCATTTTATTATTATTATATTATTGTATTCTATTGTTACATATGATACCCTCCATTGCTTAATAATTAACGTACATTAATACCTACCTTCATGCTTTAAACCCTCACAATGCAAATACTCCGAAGAACCAAGAAAACTCAAAATATACTTAATCAATATGTCTATTACTCTAGATCTCTCTGTTACTGATTGATAATATGATATATTACACGGGATAAAATATGCAAATGCGAAATATGCAAATTGTGCGAATTTAGCCCGACGGATTGGTGGATTTGTACATATATGTACTAGGTAGGTATTATAATTCACCAAACTCTGCCATGTGAAATTGTGAAAATAGCGAACGTACATTGTATTCTACGATTCAATGGACGTTTGATTTATAATAAAGAAGTTATTTTAGGCTGTCTGTATAGAGATCGGGGATTTTAGAAAATCTATTTGTAATAAAAATCAAATAATTGAACAAATATTATGAACTTTCGTGTTGGAGTGATTTGATTGCCGAATTCTTTATTGGCTTTATTGCTATAATTAGAATAAAAGTATTGGTTTTAGATTTGCTGCCGCGTGTTCGTTCCCTTGGACTTAATGGTTGGCCAGAATAATGAAATGACGCTGCCGTTCGTAATTGACGACAAAATCGGACATGTAAAGTAACATGTCGTTGGAAAGCTAATAACGTTGTAATAATCTGACCGTATTTGTCAATTAAATATCTTAAGGTAGAATTGCCAGCCCAATGCTATCAATCAAATCAATAAAATGTTTATTCGAGTGGCTTTGTAATATATACGGAGTCATGTTTTTTTTTTCAATTACCTAGTCACATATGTATCTAACTACAAATAATAATGAAACTTAAGATTAAAATTAACAATAGGTAGTCTATTTTAATAGTAGATATAGTCTAATGGAGACACTACATAAACGTAACAACGCTAACTTCCGTCATGTTCGCTCTGATAGGCACGACAATACCTCATTTTCAACAGGAAGAATCAATAGGCCGATCCATGAAAATTATCATGCTCCGTAGACGAAAAAAACTCAAAAATCCTTGGTACCACCTTCGTACTTCCTTTTCATAAAAAACAGGGTTTACTGTAAAATCCATAACTTTAACGTATTTAACGTATTTAGTAACATTTATTTTAGCTCAACTCAGCGTAAGTCCATAGCTATAAGGCTGCAAAGTGTTCTTTTGTCCGCCATTTTGCTTAGGAGCGGAATTTCCAGAAAGAGAATGGTTACGCTATGCACCAGTTCATCCTCTTTCTAAAATGCCATCATGTGAAAATCCGTTGAGGTTTGTCAAAGTTATGGACAAACTAGTGAATACCCCCCGCTTAAGCGAAATTGTATTCAGAACTAATCACTACATCGTACTGCACATACTTTGTTGGAAAAATTCGTTGGAATTTACTGCAACCCGCAATTATACATATATATTAATAATAAAATTATCAAAGCTATGCGCTATGATAATTGCCTTAGGAACTTCCATTGCTTCGTTATGACGTAACTAATAGTGAAATTTAAATTAAAGCATTTTAAAATCATCAGTTTTAAATATAATTCAATCGTCATGAATATAATACATAATGAATATAGGTAATATATACATCAATCCACAACCATGACCTCAGAAAACCACCGCGGCCCAAGACTCTGGCTCCATCAAATCGGAATTTTCGCCATAATTCCCAATAAAGGCAAAGGTGATTGCTTATTTCGCTCAATTTCCCAAGCCTTACATAATGAAAATGCCTCCTACCTCAAAACCCATACTCAAATTCGCCAAAACACTGTTCATCACATGGTCACTACCAAATGGGATCACTTCCAGACCAGAATCACGAGTCATTGGAAACCCAAATTGACTCCTCGTAGAAATCGGGACAAAAAACCTGAAAAACGAGTCCATGATAGAATTCGGAAGGAATATGAGCGTCGAATGAGTCAACGCACGGAATTCGGGACATTCTATGAACTACTAGGAGCCGGAGATTTATTTCAGTTCCATGTTGACTACTTAACTCGGGTAGAAGGGCCAACAAGGGTCGATGATTCGGATCAAGAACCCCATCTGTATCTGTTCATGGGTTGTCGAACTAATGGATGCAATGTGGCTCGTGACAGACCACGCTTTGTCTTCCTTCATACCCGCTACTCGGACGGGGATGGACATTGGGAATTACTCAACCCGCTTTATTTACTCGACCCGGCATTGTAAGTGGTTGTATAGCTCTCTAATTAATCATTTGGAGTCAGAAATCGGTATACCCACCGGTCTTAGATACAAAACGGCTACCGTCAAAATTCAAAATATTAGAATACCCTTAACTATTGCAACCATCTTTTTTTTTAGGAAAATACTTCCGTTAAACAGAAAACTCTGCGGAAAGATATACGACACATCATGTAACGCTTTTGCTCAACGTTGTCTGTAAGAAACAATTATTGACTAAAATAACAATTAAATTAAGTACATCGGTTAGTTACATTACTGTTTTCCAATACATGGGTATGTGTATCAGCTAATTTTATGCCGTCCTTCTTATGTAGCCTTGAGGAATATCATGAAATTGAGAAAGAAGTACGGAGACTCAATGACCGATTACTTGTGGATGACCCTGAGTGGCCAGCGGATTCAGAGGATGATTACAAGGGCTGCGGAGCAGACGACTTCAAGCCTAATTCAATTAAGACTAAAAGAACATCGCGATGGAAGAAATATATTAGATGCTTTACTGTATGCATTTCTTTTAAATCTAGAAAATTAAGCTCCAAGGTTAAACCTGAATAAAAATAGGGCCTCATACGACCATTTGACAAAGCGTGCTGTACATTAAATTCCTTACAAATAACCTTGTGGTAAAGGTAAAGGTATTTGAACTATCACTGACATGGCACAGAACTACCAAATGAAAAGAGACATCCAGTCTTAATTTGATTAATACATCCGGTCGTTCTGTAACCAAAAAAGCAATCCCGGTAAGCGTTTATCAATCTCTGATAGTGTAATGAAGTGTACCTTTCCATCCATCCGAGGTCATTGCACAGGTCTTGAACTAATCAGAGTTACTACCTGACCCGTGTCTGTGTCCGTGGATTTACAGATAGTTACTTATTCATTTTATATCACGGAGCTTCAGTTTCTAGCACTTCAGTTCTGTTCTGGACTCGATCCAGGATTGACGGAGACCAAATTAGCTGCTAGCTCAATTTTCGTAATTAGATTTTAGCTTTTCTGGTCTCTGGACAGGTTAGCGTCACCGTTTTAAAATCATTTCATTGAAACAATAAGAAAACCAATTGTCCATAGATTAATATTGTTTAATTTTTGATTTACAGTCTTTCGGCAGAATGGGGGCTTTACGCTTATTGTTTTGTGGCTTCCTTATTGGCATTGGAACTGTGACGAGCGTTCAGTCCGTGTCATACAGCGTGGGACAGCCAATTAGCTACAAATCACCGGCACCAGCATCCTACCAGAATTCGCCAGCACCAGCGTCTTACCAGAGCTCGCCGGCACCAGCGTCTTACCAGAGCTCACCGGCACCAGCGACTTACCCGGCACCAGCATCCTACCAGAGTTCACCGGCACCAGCACCCTACCCGAATTCACCGGCACCAGCGTCTTACCAGAGTTCACCGGCACCAGCATCCTACCAGAATTCGCCGGCACCAGCGTCTTACCAAAATTCACCGGCACCAGCGTCTTACCAAAAATCACCAACGCCCGCGTCTTACCAGAGTTCACCGGCACCAGCATCTTACCAGAAGGCACTGGCTCCATCGAATTACGCCAATTCACCGGCACCAGCATATTACGAAAGTCCACCGGCGGAGCCAATATATTACCAAAATTCACCAGCTAAAGCATATTACGACCAACAGGTTAGTTTCGAGTTAAGTTTTACTTTAATTGAAACTCTTAATAAGTGAAAATATTTTGATTTTTCAGTGTAATGTCCAGGGTGGCTACAAAGGCGTCTGTAAGCCTCTCGCCGCTTGCGCCCAGTACTACGGATCGCCGGCGCAATACAATCCATATGGCAATAATTATTACCAGTCTTGTCGGTACGGCTACGGGTCACGCGGAGTGTGCTGTCCGCAAATAGATTATTCGGGTAAGTGTTTTGTAACATTTAGCGTAATTGGAGAATTTGCGTAGTTCAACATTAAAGCGAATTATTACATGATTAACCCAGGTCCAAAGCCGGCAATTATCCAGTACCGACCAGAGCTCTACGGATATTCCACTCAGATTCAGTACACGTCTCTGCCGAAAGAAGCCGTGCTCAAGGCCTTTAGCTACGCTCAGCAGTACCTGGACAAAACGTACCGGAACGACGCTCATCTTGGCCGTGGAGAGGATGACCCTTCATACTGGGGCAATGGTGTGGCTAAGGAACATTACAATTCTGCGGTCAAGGAGTATGGAGACCTAGGATTCTTCATTCATGCCGTTACGGACTATCTTCAGCGAGAGTGAGTCGTGCCCGTGCCTAGAATTAACCCCTGAGATTTTTTAATTCTGCAATATTTTACTAAAATACAAATCATAGGTATGGCTACGCGGCAGACGCTTTCTTCACCGGCGGCGGCCTGAAACTCACCGAATACGCCCAGTATTTACCCCAGAATTATTCTCAACTCTGCAATTCGTACTATCAAAAATGCAGCTACTCCAAATACCGGAGTATTGATGGTTCCTGTAACAATTTGAAGAATCCGTTCTACGGTCAGGCCAATACTATTCTGGGTCGTATTCGACCACCCCGGTATGCTGACAAAGTTTACGGTGTCCGAACTTCCGTTGATGGCTACCCGCTCCCAACTCCGCGACCACTTCGTTACTATGCTCTCCCGGATAAGAATGTAGAGGAGTCAACCGTGAGCATGCTATACGTCAATTTCGGACAGTTCGTGACCCATGACTTGGTCCACACGCCGTTTTACCAGGCTGAAGATGGACAATTTCTGGATTGCTGTTATGGTTATCAAGGTGGATATCAGCAGGTGAACCCAAAATGCTACGCACTTCCGGTTCCGAATGACCCGTTTTATTCCAAGACGACGGGGGATACGTGTCTGAATTTTGCTCGAGCTGTGGTCGCTCCGAATTATGATTGTACTCTTGGGTATTCTAATCCGGTAAGTAAATTACCTGTACTGTTATATTAATGATATGCTTAAAGGTGTTCTCACGTTGAATTTTCTATTTAATATTTCGTAGATCAACATCCAAACATCCCATCTTGACCTCTCACTCCAATATGGCCGAGGAGACCAAGAAGCTCAAAATCTCCGATTACACCGTGACGGCCTTCTGCGCCTCTCCCATCTCGGAAGTGGAGAATATCTACCATTGGACTCCAATGCGGAATGCTTCAATTCTTCCCAAGGCTTCTGCTTCGCTTCTGGAGATTTACGAACCACGATCCATCCTGGAATAACTCTGATTCAAACTCTGTCATCACGTTTTCATAATTACGTTGCGAGGCAACTCCTATACCACAATCCGTATTGGAATGATGAGCAGATTTACCAAGAGGCACGGCGAGTCAATATTGCTGTCTTTCAGCATATCACATATTCGGAGTATCTCCCGCTTTTACTCGGTGAGATTTTTGACTGAATTGTATTCGATACTTTATACTTCCGTGGACGTGGATATTTTCAACTAAGTTTGTGATTTTTTGTAGGTTGGCAATTCATGTATGACCACGGAATTCTGCCCACGACAAAGGGCTATTCATATGCTTATGACGAGACTGCCAAGCCATGGATCTATGCAGAATTCTCAGGAGCCGCTTTCCGACTCCATACTTCGGTCTACGGAAACATCATACTGGCCAATGAGTACTATCAACCGGAAAAGGAACTTAAATTAGAGAATTACTACAATAACGCCATACTGTTCAAGGATCCGTACAACTTTGAGAAACTGCTTCGAGGTTACATTCTAGCTCCTAGTCGGAAGCATGACAAGTACTATGATCCAGCGGTAAGTTGTAATCTTTTATCAATTGACTTGTATTGTATTGTGTCGTTCATTTCTAACTTAATTCACTGAATACAACTGTAATTACAGGTTACAAATTACTTGCTAAAAGATGAGCGACATTTTGGCTTGGATTTGGCTTCATTCAACATTCATCGTGGACGGGACTATGGGCTCGGAAGCTACAACGATTACCGTGAAATCTGTGGTCTACCGCGTGCTGTTAAATGGTCGGATTTCTATGATTGGCTAGATCCTAAGGTAAGTTTCTGTAGATTTTTCGCATATGAATAAACAACTAAGTATTACGTATTTTTGTACTTCAAGACCGTGAGCAGTTTCAAGAAAATCTACCGACACCCGGATGACGTCGATCTGTATGCTGGTGGTGTGGCAGAACAGCATTTTCCGGATTCCTTGCTTGGACCGACCTGGTGGTGCATCGTGGGATTTCAATTTCAGAGACTCAAGCTCAGTGATCGATTTTTTTATGATCTTGGAAATCAGCCACACTCATTTACTTTGGGTATGCAATCTTAACTAACCTCAGATTTAAATTAATTGTCTATTTCGTCAATTCAAATGGAATAACACCGTCATTGTATTCTGTATTCCGCAGGTCAATTGGAGGAAATTCGTAAAATGTCCATAGCCTCACTTCTCTGCCTAACAACCGAACTGACCCATGTACCAGCCCTAGGATTTCGTACCATTTCACCAGGGTAAGTTAATTCTCAAGTTTTTTATAGGTTTTTTGGGCATATTTCAGTCAATTTATTTTAATGTAACTAATTACGGTATACCTATATTTTCTGTTCCAGGAACCCCCTCGTTTCTTGCAGCGACTACAAAAGTCTCCCGCGAATTGATTTCGGACCATGGCAAGTCGGTTCCGGTCATTACGAACTCAAGTGAAATCCCAGTATTTTTTTGTGATTTGCTAATTGTTATTTAGTTTTTAAGGAAATTGTTATAACATTGTTGTTATTATTCGTTGAATTATTGGATTTATGAAAAATTAAATATGTATGGTCGATTCGAGATTCGATTAAGTGTAATTTGTCAAAGGCTTATTTAATATTTAACTGCGTATTTAACGTAACTTGGTTTTCCACGATTATAATGCTAAATGGTGTTTATTGTTTAATGTTGGCTTGATTCAGGTTATGGCGAGTTTTAAGTGCATTCTGGGGCAAAATATTTACCAAGTTAACTGACGAGTACCCTTTTGAGTACCCCTTTGAATGAACAACTCAGAGACATGCGAACTTGTTACCAGTACATTACGTATTATGCAATTTTTTGACCTTTGACCCTTGGGTAGGGACCCTTAAGGGCCTTTGCCCCAAAAACAAAGTATACAGCGTTAATGTACTCACGAATGACTTTCGAACGACGTATTCAAGATTTTTTGATTGGTGAGCTATGTATCAACTGGCTCTAATAATTTTGGACGTATTACTCATCAAGAGCTTTCTAACAACTTATTTTATTACTCATCCATCGTCATCAAAATCTGTTTGACGGCCTTATACTAGGGTTAATAAATGTTACCCAAATTTTGAAACGGCGTCAGTAGTAGTATACAACAGAGATGTACCAATATTTGACTTAAAACCCCATCAATCCACTGCATAGGTATATGTGATCGTCGCATAAACTGGTTGAAAGTGCTGAAAGGAAAATCAGGGTGAAAGTGAGCGAAAGTCTATTGGATATATGTACATCCATTAGCTATAAGCTATGAGCAATCCATCTTCTGGGAAGAACCAATCGTGTTTTCAGCTTCCATGTGCTTGACTCGAGAAAGGTGTGTTAATCGCTGTCTCGGGTGTCATTCTGAGCATATCATATAACCATTATTCCACATTAGTATTCAGTTCAGAGTGGGCTAAGGCGGTCCTACTGCGGATAAATGTGTGCGTAGCGTGAAACCCGCAGTAATAATTTAGAAACTAGCGGTTATATCGGTTACTTTATACCGTTTCCGCATATTCTCCATATTTTAGTATATATATTCAATTTGATCATTCCGGTCCGTAGAGTAAATAGTCGTTACAACGCTAACACTTACGTGTGAAATTTACACAAGTTATTATTTGCATCTACACTGAGATACCGACAAACAAAATCGAACCCTTAATGAAATGAGCTGCCAAACACTTTGATTCAGCCAATGCCATGGGCCGTTCAATTGAATATTTAATTTTATTAATTATATAATTTAATGGATACAGATGCTTTCGGCGAAAGCTAAATACACTAAACGCTAACTATATATACAGCGTAGCATCTAATTCTAATCCATAATTTCTAGCACCATTACGATTCAGAATCACTATTTTAATATTCTAAATAGGTACATTTTTCTAAATTCTAAAGAGTATCTGTAACAATAAAGCAATCTCCATACTAGAAGCACACGACAAGAGGTTAATTATTTCGAGTTAGTATATTTAACATTTAACAGTTAAAATTGAGGGTCCCAGATTAACCCATTACCTTATAGCTTACAATAGAGTAGAACAACATACATAGAAGTTCAAGTGCGCACATTACACACAATAGAATACACGCGTTTAGCTCATCCATACATAGACCATTCAGACTCCAAGGGGGCCTATTGTGATTCGGGGAAAGTTAGTGAAAATGGAGACAATACCATTTTGAGAGAAATTGATCCTAGCCATAAAGGGAAATGGGATTCTGCTGGTGGTCTGCACAACATTAGGTTGTACGCTGGATATATTCTACGATTAAGAGGAGCACGACAATTCGGCAAAGGGTCAATAGGTGGCATTTTTCGATGCATTGAGAAAATAGAATGCGCGTTAGAAATGAAGACTTTTGCATTGAGAAAAGGAATTCCGCAATAAGTGAAATTGCCATATAGTTCTATAGGTTAGGTTACTTGGTGGTATTTAAAAACCCTAACCTAACCTGTAGAATGGATCAACCTCATTCGCCAAT
>JAQFYT010003382.1:0-10840 GCA_034694925.1 Ceratophysella denticulata | reverse complement strand
AACAGTACCTAATCAAAATTCATAATAATTTACTAAATATGGGATATCATCCAGAACAAGTTGGTTTGGTAGGTAGTGATTCGTTTGCTTAAGTAATTAGAAAACCAATTTTGGTTTAACTGATTTAGATGAATCAGATAATTTTGTGCAAGACTGGAATATTATACCTATTAAAATGAGAATTATTAAACTTTCGCTTCTCAAACTGGAATGAAGCTGTTTAGAGCCTTGTCTGATTGAGTGAATACCAGTCTTATTTGTTCACAGGTACCTATCTTGAAATGTTATTTCTATTCCGTTTAACAAACAAATGAGATACCTAATTCAACTGATTTATTAATGAAAAATCGGCTCAGTGTGCCTTGGCGAGTGCATGTTTTCCAGATTCCAGTCGAAGCTACATAATTAACGCGACTCTATGTAGCTCCGTAAATTAGAACCATCCGAATATTTGGCAGCCCAGTTTGCCCAACGTTTACACCGTGAGAGTAGGTCATCATATATGTACTGGTATCACGTCAACTCAACTCCAACAATTCAACTCCGCGACAATTCAACTCCTAATATACTAAATCCTAAAGCTACGTCTCATGCTAAGTCCCATGTTAAAACGTAATGCTAAATCCTAATGCTATGTCCCATGTTGAAACGTAATACTAAATCCTAATGCTAAGTCCCATGTTAAAACGTAATGCTCAGTCCTATCTGTAGTCAGTCAGCATTAGGATTGAGCAATACGTTTTAACATGGGATTTAGCATTAAGATTTAACACGGGACTTAGCATGAGACGTGGTATTAGGATTTATTATTACGTTTTAACATGGTACTTAGCACGGTACTTAGCATTAGGAGTTGAATTGTCGCGGAGTTGAATTGACGCCGAGTTGAATTGACCGAGTTGAATTGACGCAAATTGAAATGATGTAGTTGAGTTGACGTGGAACCATATGTACTTGCCGGCTTGGTATTCGGTTAAACTTTGTATGTACTATTATTTTTCAAGTAACGAATTTTAGATAAGTACACTTCTCTGCGCACTGTTGTTTCGTAATTCCATATCCAAATAGTTTTCAAACTCTGATCTGGGCTGGCGTATGTGGGGGTATGCAAGATGTGAGTGAAATTCCTTTTTAAATGAGGGTAGCTAAGAATAAAGTTTGTTTAGAAGCATCAATGAATTCTTGGATATGTACTATACCTATACACGAACACAATTCTTCCGTGGGTAGCTTTAATTCGCAGAAGCAACTTTATTTGTACAAGTAGGTCATTTTCGCTCGTTCAAGTCGATTAGAGATCTCTTATCAAGGTCACTCATCGAAGTTACTTGCATGCTCGTTGATGGATCTACAAGCTTAAGATACATACCAAAATACACGCATTGATATATGAACATAAGATTTCGATGTAATCATGTTGAGCTCCTTCCAAATTAACGATTTACCTGTGTGGGAATACCAATTACAATTACAAGTTGGCACAATCAAGCCAAACAAACAAAGCTATTAGATGAGTATTATTGTAAATATAATACACCTTATATATGTACAGAAGTATATATGATAGGTATACGGTACACCCACGTTTGTAGTCATGATTCATGATGGTTTTAGCAGATGAGGGGAAATCATCTTCTCCACGACTCAAGGCTATACATTGTAGGGATGTTCTTTTTGCTAATGCGTGGTTCAAGGAAGGAAATGCATATTTGAAGTTGCAATTATGTGCAATGTGTATAATTGCAACTTCCGGTAACTTGACTTAATGCTACAATTTGGTAATAAAAAAAAAGACTAAAAAGCAGGGCAGTAGATTTCCTACATGATGAATCTAATCTTAAGTATATATGTAGCAGATATGCAAATAAGCGACACGATAGTAACAATACAAATTGTAAAAGAACTATAAAGCTACTTCCTCTGACTTGGAGTCATTACGAAAACATTATTACAGGAAAGGAAACATACAACACACAATTTACAGAGTATATCAAGTACGAACTCAACAGCGTTTTTACTGTACTTAATTAGGGAAAAACAAAGAAACAATCATTGGGACTGTTATCATATCAATAGTCCTTCAGCAGATGTGGGATGCGGAAAAATACAAAGTTCACTTTTCCAATTGCATATATTTATTCTGCAGCTTTCTGACTAGGCCTTCCAGCAATCGTGCCGATCCAATTAAGGCTTGACGTAGTATTATCTGCATGCATTTCATTTGACTTGACTATTGCACTAGAAGTGGATCACGTAGTGGAAATAAAGTCGCATCCAACGAGGAAAATAACGAGAAAATCCATAAATATTGATCTAATTTGACCCGCTTGAATAATGGCTTAATTAATAGCTGGAAGCTTTTTCCAAATGTGCACCGGTTTTCTCTGTAGCAGCAGTGTTTCTTTGGTAGAGAACTGTCATTCTGTCACCGTTCCTTGTATACCCCATTCACTGCGAACCGAAATATATTTTAGTAAAAAAAAAAGATTTCCAGCGATAAGAATCTACATCATGGTTTAAGGCAGCGTAACTCTACGACAAAATTGGGGTCACATGTCACTTTACAATATTGCGGTCAGGCCATGAAGCTCCAAACGCTTACAGAAAATTAGATCAATTGTAGGACAATTTGGCCCACCCGCAGTGTGGGCTAGATTCCCGGATACGGAAGTGAGCTGGGTTCGTAATATCTGTAGAAATAGAAATGGAGCAGATGAAATTGGTGTATTGAATTATATGAGTTCGTAAGGAAACACTTGTACGTACATCCTTGTAGGTTGCGATATGTGTGTATTTGATAAGTCTAGTCATAGGCAACGTGACCATGATGTCAGAAAAAATAGCAGAGCGTTCATCGACTCGATATACCATCAAAACCAATAATTGATTATAGATTTTCTATTTATATTTCCGGATCGGAATAAATGCCAAATTCGGTAAGTAAACTGAAATGAGATCATCAGAGGGCAAATCGTTGCCAAAATTCGTATTTGATGTTATATATACGATATTCGTCCTATTGAATCGAATACGGTAAGGCATTATACCTTCGGACTATTGATGCCAGATCGGTTTTTCAGAGTGGTACATTGTATGTTTGGCCCGTTAACGCCTGGTTCATGTATTCCAGAAGGTTGAGCTGTGTATTACGTTCGTGAATTTTGTGAACTTTGCATAGCACAGGCTGGCACTGTGTGCATAAGCTGCACTTGAGTGTCAGGCTAGCCAAGATCCGATTTTCTGTCAAGGCAATGCCCGTATCCCGTAGCTGGCTTAAGTTTGCTTGTGGAAGGATATTGTAGCCCGTTTTCCGCGCAAGCCTTAATTTCTCGGAGAGTCGGGAGCAAGAATTTCGGTCTTTCGGTTTCGGTCCTCGTCATTGCTTTTCTTTCTTTTGCTGTTCTAGGCTGGCAATAACCTAGTAGCTAAGTGAGCATAAAAGCCTAGCCGAAACTTTACTTTGGCCTTCTGAGCTCCCCGAAACGGGTCCCGATTTCTGTCGAGGTGACGGTGAGCAGAGCAGGAGCGTCAAGAGCTCAAATATTCTATGTACAGAGTGACTCATTTTCATTCTGGAGAAAGTTTTTACCTATATACAGCGACTCCGAATTCCTTAGCAACTCTCCAGTCAGTTTGTTTCCTGGCTACCTTCTCTATACTGGAGTCAGTCCTAGGTAGTTCGATAGCTAGATTTTGTGAAAATCGATTTAATAAACCTACTCGATACGATTAATGACGAAAGTTTGTTCTATTCGTCCAATCGGATAATTATTTCCACACGTCCTTGATTCCACTGCACTGGGTGGTGACACGTAGGTTACATGAACCGGATCCTGAATAAGTTGGTAGGTACAATTTACTACCATTATAATTTCTTTGCGCATATTAAAATACAAATTAAGTTTGCAAGTACGACTTAGAACTCAAATTAAGACTAACTCTTTCGTTTATTTTTGGAAATGGTTTTGTATTCGAACTTCCTTGACGTACTTAGTTCAAGTTTCAGAATACATCCATATTTGATCCATATAACTATAGTTTGGTGTCTCTGAAGACTTGGACTCATTCGAGTATTGATTTGTATGTTTGTAAAATTCGCATTGACGTATTAGCTTCAGAAAAGCCATTTGCTCACAACAATGCTCGGGTTCGTTTAGATTCGTACAAAGCTAAGGCGTGGTTTATATTTCGGGTTGGAATCCGTAGGGTTAAGTAGGTAACGCATACTGGTAAAACGGAATTTTAAAGGTTTGGTACTTGAAATTATCGCTTATTAATCGGAACTAAGTTCAATAGACAGAGACGAAACAGAATACAAAGTAGGACGTAATCTTAAAGTGTAGTAAAAATTTTGATTTCAAATTATCATTTTTTATTGAAAGTGTACAGCCTACATAAACATGGTGTAAGTTTAAAGTTTGTGAGTAAAGCGAACAGGAGTATTTTTAGGATTTGAGGAATTCCGTAATCCGCGCACTTATGCAATAGGAAGACGAAAGAGTTTAACGATTTACGATGGACATATTAGTGCCTCCCGGTTGATATTTTTAGAATTAGACAAGCCATCACCCCTAGACGCCATTACGCTCTAGTGCTTTCGAATTGAGAATCCAGTGCAGGGAATCAGAGAGATGAATCTATAGTAATCCTACACAGGCTTATTGTGGAACTGACTAATGGCATGGCGTACGTTGAGACATGGTATAACTGCAATACAAAGTACCTAGGTACATAGGATGAATCGTGGAAAATGTTAGCGTATCATCACAGTTCGTATGGCCCCAAATGCATTCTGTTTTTAGTTCAAATATTTCCTTTGGGATTTGTCCAATTTTGGTTCCATGGAAATGGGACATACAGATAGGCTTTCATGGCTACTGAAAAGATGCCTACTAAGTCTTATGTGACTCGAGTCGGAATGACAATTTGACAATGTTTGTCCTGTACGAATTTTTGTATTAACATTAAATATGTATATATAAATACTCTCACAACTATTTATTCTAGAACAAGATGATAATGAAAATGAAACAAATTGGCCATAAAATAAACTTGTAGTATTGTTCTTTCAATACAGGACATAATTCGGGACTTTCGAGTGAGCCGGCTGAAGGATAAACGACGGGTCTACAATCCACACTAACAACCTGAAACTCTGTACAAATTTATATGAGAGTGTGGACTGAATCAACAAAACCCTCATAAGAGCAAAAATAAACGTTCTGCAAATTATTGAAAGGAATTACAATTATAGGTAAGAGTGATTAGTATCGGATATTCATTTCAGTGGCTAGTGATTATCCCGTCACGCTGGGCAAACTCGTACTGAACGCGGTCGATAATTATTCATTGTTATTGTGCGGATTTCAGTTGCACCAATTAATCAAGCAAAATGCCGGTACCTGACTCATTTCCGCGAAGATATGGTGGGCGGGATGAGAGTTCATACACAACTTACACTCCTTCTCGAACCACCGGTCGGTCCAGCTACCTCGGCTCATCAGCCTACACGTCCAAACACAGCTCCGCCACGCTCCCGCCCCGTCCAGGAGCCTACGAACGAAAACTATCCATAGAAACGACTCCCACCAGCCGCTTCCTCTCCCCGGTCACCCGAGTGGGCTCCACGTACAGCTCCTCTGGTCTCGCGAGAGGCTCCTCCTCCCCAGTCCGTGCTGGCAGCGTGACCACATCCAGCCTTCGACGGGAAGTGCCGAGCTTTGCTGACCGAATGAAACCCTTCCAGCTGGACATACCAATCGAGCGAGAATTCACTAGTCGATTTTTGAATAAGGCCAGGGGGGACGCCTCATCAACTGGTCTGCCCAAATCTTCCTACGGTTACACTGGCCGAGATCGGAGTGGGAGCCGGGAATTGGGGCAATCCGGACTCTTGTCATCCACGCCCATGACGCTGGCCTCACGCGGAGAGCGGAACGTGCGTGGAAACATCATTACGAGAGCAGCGTCCATCGGCCCATCAGCAAATGGCCGGGCTCGGAACGGACACAGCACTCACGGATCCTCTCCCTCCGAGGTAAATTCTAAATCGAGCGTGAGCTCTTCCGAAGCCGGTTCTTCGAATGTGTCTCGCGGTGTGACGCCCCCCACGCCGCTCAAAAGCAGTAATAATGTGGAGTCAGATAAGAACCATGAATCTCTTTCTCTGGGTGTGAATGACCAGTGCAGTAATGGCGTAGAGAGTAATCATAACCGTGAGCCCGCTACCTATTCCATCCCAATAACAATTACTACCACCACCTCCTCTGACCTCTCCACTGCTGCCAAAGGCCCCAGTCCTCCGCTTGTGCTTACCAACGGTCAGGCCGGAGAGAACGGGCATGGGTCACCTAAGAGTCACATCAGTATGAATGGAAATGAGCACGGGGTGCGGGTTGAGGAGAAAGGAAGGAATAAGGGACAAAGTGGACAGACAGTCGTGGTTGAACATGACAGTAATGGGAACCCGGTCGAAATTAACTCATGTGCACAAGGCTCCTCTCACGAGGGCATCATTGGGGCGGGAAGTCAACTCACCTGTAATGGTGACAGTAGTAGCAACCTTCATACAACGAAACTTAATCACCATCAACCCAAAGTTATCGTTCATAGATTTAAAGTTGAGAATGAAGAGAGCCCCGTTAAACCCACTCCGCGTAAGTCCAGTTTAAGCAATTTGAACGCAGCTGGGCTAAGTTCTGAACCCGCACCACTGGTTAATGGTTGTCATGGCGTTAGCCCTGAACGGGATGGGAACGCTACTCAGATTGAGTCAACAAAATCGGACGAATCTCAAGATTCTCCTGCTGGACTGGTCACGGTCACGGAAAATGGAAGCACTATGAGGAGTGGTCGTAGGGAGAGTGGCCCTTCCCGCCCTGTCCCGGTATATGTCCCTATTCATAACCCCACCACCAAGAGACCTGTGGTCAGACGGGAAGAGCGAACCACACCTCTGCAGGACGTTTACCGAAACCGCGCTTCACCCGTTACAGAACCCGAGTCTGTTCTAAGAAAAAGCTCAACTCCAGGTGTTCCAGAGTCTTTTCGGAAAAGCACATCACCAGCCCCAGTTCAAGACAGTTATCGAAAGAGTAGTTCACCTGCTCCAGTTCAAGACAGCTACAGAAAAAGTACGTCACCAGGGCCCGTTCAGGACAATTATCGGAAGAGTGCTTCACCAGGCCCGGGGGTTCAAGACAACTATCGGAAGGGCACGTCTCCAGTCCACGAACGAAAGAGCCCTTCACCCGCTCGAACAGTTCGAACGTATACTGATAACCAGGTCGCATCGACGAGCCGTGACGCTCGATCCGCATCCCCGCAAGCTACCCACCACGCCCCAACACCGCCGCCTCTGCCCCATTTACCCTTAGTTAACGGCGAGCGCCATCATCATGTGATGGACTCTGGGATGGGCGGTCCACACCATAGCAAGTTTCCCCGTTCTTCAGCGGGGTCAAGTGAGAAAAGTGGGGAGACGCGGAGAACGGCTCATTCCAGCAGCGACTCTTCAGACAATGTAAGTTTGAAGCTTGACTTCTCAATTGTGATCTAGTATTGATAATACTTGTCCAGCACATCCTAGGGTCGCTGCGATATTTAGGGAAAATATCAATGAACCCAAACACTACCACACCCAGTATTCAGTGAGAATGAAACGAAAGAACCACCGCATGGCTGAAGTGAGAGTGGTATAAATAATCTTATGGGACGTTCATTGTTGTTTCATTTCCATTGTCCTCCATTTTGTTGCCACCTTATTCCTTCCTTTCTGTTCACCGCAGTGTCGCATGTAGAACATTTAATGCGTTAATTAGTGAACTACGAAGAATTGGTGGATTATACATAGACCATCCGGTTAGTGTGAGTTGTCCCTTGCATGTTTCTAACCACTCTAATCATATATTGATATCTGCATATATGTAGGTTGACATTAGCGTGACTCGGTTAACAGGAGTCGCTGGGCGATATCGGAAAGTGCTATCTTGGAAAATGCTACACATCTGCAAAGGCACCCAGTATTCAGCCTAGCTCTGTAATTCATCAGCATTATCACGAAAATTGGCTCGGTGACAACTTGTGTCTGTATCCGTATTCCGCATTCATGATGCTCATACGAAACAGGAAAGGAACCTTTGGCTTGCTACATAGACTTTGAAAATTCCAGGGCGATTTGTTTTGTGCAGTCTACAGTATATTCAATGCTTGCTCAGCGAAGAGGTTTAAAGTTCGTAGCATATTTGTATTTTGCATTAGCTGTTGTACCACATAACATGTACGAAATAGGAACCCTATGACGAGCGCTGCGGATTGTAGTTTCCTATTTCTTGGTTTTGGCGTTGACTGCCATCCCTTCGTAATGTTGGTTTGGCACCTACTGTTAAAATGAACTATGTACAGCTAGCTATGCATACACCACTCTACATAGCATTGCTTGGCTGCTTTCACCGGGGGGCTCCCGAGTTTTCATTATTTTTGGGTGGCGTCTATTTTTATCATCAAGTGTGTCTAGCCGAATTCAAATTTCGAGCAACGCCGCGCTTGCCGGTATAGTTTTCATTTTCTACAATTCCAAAGTGTAGTTCTTTTGAACAAATAATTTGCCAGTGAAAAACCCGGCGGATATGTATTTTTATATGTGAGCGCCTTTACACGCCATTCGTGAATGGCATCTGAAAAATACATACAAAATGAAGAGAACAGTTCTAGCCAACGTTGTCAGTGCAGGTGGAGGAGAATATAAATCCATCATTAACTTATTCAGTACTCCGCACTACTCTGACCTGTATTTAAACATTATCCATATTTCGATAAGTGTAATTGCTGGCTTGGTTTTACTTTACCTTGGACTTGTCTGTGTTACGCTAACGTTGAAGTTGTCAAATTCAAAGCGATATTCCCGAAAACCGAGTTTGGAACAATGTCGAACCTGCGGCGTCCATCGGCATGGGGAGATTTATTCTCAGCAGGTAGAGTATACATATGATGTTTAGATTTGTCACATGTCATGAGGATGATATTTGCGGAATTCCACTGTCCTGACCTTGCGTGTGTCATGGTTCGCGAATTTCAGTTGACGATAAATACATAGCCCAAAAATTGCTGAGGAATGTGGTTAGGGAAGACTCACCTCACCTATACCCTTATACAGTGTGCTTTAAAACTTAAATTTTTTTGCAATATGAGAATTGTGAGTTGTAATGACGCATTGTTAGGACTCCAATAGATAGGTAATCTGAGCTCATTTTTTGCTACTCAGTACAACTTAAAGCATGCCAAAAATGCCCGTCGGGTTCGGGTCCAAAGTCTGGGTGGACAAGTTTTTAAGACAAATCTTATTTTGTGTTGGCTCTCATACAAATACGTTTATGATTTCATACCTACGTCACATTTCATACTAATCGTGGATTAATGTTTGAGGTCAAAGGTTTTCCATCAGTTAGCATAGCACGTTTAAGTGGAAGAATGCGTAGTCATGAACGTAAAAACACTATAGACCAAAGCTATATAGACACGCATCGAAAGTCTGTTTACCTTGTCCGCACGCATTGAATTTTGACTTTCCCGAAAGTCTATCTGTATCTCTGTGAAATCTGGAAAGTGATTCAAATTAAAATGAAATAAGAATTACGATGTACGTACAGGGTTTAATGCTCATTGAAGCGAATTACTTACATGAGATGGGAACATGCTGGGTTATTCAAGAACGCTAATTAGTGAAGCATTATATTATGCACGTTATCATTTAGTATAATGCTGAATGACGCCAAACGAAAGACGACGGTCCCGCTGATCTTCTTATGAGCTTAAACTCACAGTTTAACTCCAAATGCTTTGCAGTCCTACATCACGGCATCATTCACGCCTGAGTCTTTTGATACGAAACCACGACGATTGTTTACATTCGTCAAAGGAATTCCATCTCAATTGATACATGAACACGGAAAAACCTAAGCGCGTGGTCGCAGGATTGCGACTTTGTTGTGGTGGAAAGTTCGGCAGCATTAAATCCCTCCGAATAATGTACTGTATGGATTATTCAAATGTGACAGTTGACATGACATGAGTCATAAGCTTCTCTATCTCTGTCTGTCAACTCGGAAAATAAGCCTTAATCAGGATCTCCATTTCTTAATTCGTAATTCCGACGAAGAAAAGAAATAAGAACTCACTATTCACTTGATGAATTCCCCAATTCACATGAGCATTCGCGTATCCATTATTTTTGCATACAGCATGGAATCCGTATTTCCTATAGAACTATGCCCTATACTTAGCTTATCGGCCTTACCTCTCGACGACATTCCTAGATTGCGTGACACAACCTCCAACTGGTTTGGTGATCCCATCTCAAGGTTAATTGACGTAAAGCCTAGCAGAAGCACTAGAACCACCGTGGGCCGTAGGACAACTTACAACTTGGCCATGCATTACTTGATAACCTAAAGATTATTTAATTTGGGGCAGGGAATGCCATGCATAAATGTCGGAGCTTCGTGAACAGAGCAGTGTAGCCTCGTAGAAAAGACTTACGTAAAAGTAAATGTAGTAATAGGGATTTAAACCTGAGAGCGTCTGTTGAATAGGAATTTAACAATGGTTGCGGTATACTACCTATATAATGCTAGACTAAGATATGCTCTGCTTATAGAAGAAGCTCCCCTAATCACCTGATTCACATGCCTATTGTACTAAAGAGGTTCACAGCCTCGTAGAATTATTTAGCCTAGCCGGTGTGGTTAGGATTTTTGGGTTCAGGGCAGGGTATATATAACATAAAGGGTAAGGAAATTGAGAGAGAAATGTGTGTGGGGGGGTTATATGGTATAGCAAACGC